>CM067170.1:155503684-155611963 GCA_034093135.1 Erigeron breviscapus | reverse complement strand
TCCCTCAGTTTGTGCCATCAAGCACTGATCCTTTTCTTTTTCCATGGACAGGAGGGCAATCTGGGCCTTAAGCTTCTTATATTTAGCTTTATAGCTATCATCAGGCCAATTGAAATTTGGGACAGAGGGACTAGTTTGGTTGTTCATCTGACTAAATCTGCATTCCTTCATAAAATGACCTTTCTTACCGCATTTATAGCAGGTAAGATTGGTTTTATCCAGAGAGCTGGAGCTGGAAGCATTGTTTGGGCCATTAAATCTTTTAGATTTATGCTTAAACCTATTAAAGGTTTTAGCAATCATGGCTACCAGATCATCATCGTCAGTTTCATCACAACCATCACTAATTTCAGTGGTCAGGCCAGAGTTCAAGAAACTGTTTAACATCTCCTTCATTGAGTGTGACTGGACACTCTTTGCAGACATTAAAGCAGCACAAGGTCGCTCAGTTATACTAGCAACCTTGGGACTCTGGGCATGGTTCATGGCATCCTGCTCAGCCACCAGTCTTGCAGCATTATTATCTTCAGTGAATCTGAAGGCTCCATAGAGCGATGCAAGAGTGACTGTGCAGGGTTTTACCTTGTCTTAAGACAAGAACCATATTTTCCCATTGGAAGGAAGAATATCACAAAACTTCTCAAGAAGAATATCCTTATCCTTCTCTACACCCAAGCCTCTCAACTGATTAATGAGGCTAGAAAACCCGGTGTAAGTACCAGTTAGACTTTCATTGGGTAGAGCAAAGAAGGATTCATACTTCTTGTTCAGGGCAACCTTTCTGGTGACAATGGTGTCATCACCTCCTTCAAACTGAATAACTAATTCCTCCCACATTGACTTGGCACTGGGGAACAACACAAGTGTTGGAATTAGATCTTCAGGGACAGCTCCAAGGATCATGTTCTTGAGTCTGGTGTCCAGATCTACAAGTCTACGATACTCATCAGACCAGTGGTCTTCGAGCTTTTCTCTGGAACCTCTTCTTCCAGTTGGATCTAGAAGAGGACTTACCCCAAGAGACATGGGTATATAAGGTCCATCCTTAAAGATTTTCAGCATATATCTCTCTATCCCACCAAAATGCAAGAGCATTCTGGACTTCCATGTACCGAAGGTCTCACTGTTTCCATCAAATTTTGGAACAAGAGTGTTAGAATAATGTACATGGACATGGTTTGGAGCAGTAGGAGGAGGAGGGTTTGTATTAACATTTTGAACAGGTGGTATATTAGTATTCAGAGGGTTTTCACCTTGACCAGAACCATCTCCACCTTCAGTAGTAGTCATCTAAGCAGATTTAGGCAAGTATTTTAGCCTTCTGCTCTGATACCACTTGTAAGTCCCAACTCAATAGATGGTACTACCTGAAGACACCTCAATGTCAATGGTGGAGTTACTTTGCAATATAAGCGCTGAATTGGAGATGACCAGTTGCAGTGAGTATATACCAAGTTCTTGGATAGATTACTTATTAACGTGACAATAAGTAAAAACAATGCAACAATATAAAATACTTGTAAAGTAAATTGGTGAGACAATATGTAATTTTCAAGTGTAATTTATTTATTAACTTTAAATAAATTACAAGGTTGTTGTGGAACCAAGATAATACAAAGTATGTAAATATCCTAACAACCTATGAACTACAATTGATCTACACTTGGAAATTCTCTAAACAATCGAAACACTTAAAGTTGTGAAATGTTTCTTTTTACGATTGAGAGAATATTGCACAAGTTCACCAAGAATATTGCAGGTTTGCAAAGTGTTGCAAAGTCTGTTATCGAAAGTGTGTGTTTGTTCTTGTTGTGCAAAGACCTTTATTTATAGGCAAAGTTGACATTGTTGACATTGGGATGTCAACTTTGGCCGTACAAATATGGTTGAGAACATTTAAGGAATAGCATTTAATTCCTTAAAATTGTTGTGTAAAGTTGCAGAATAAAGCAACTTTTCTCAACCTGCTTTATGTACCTTTTGTACTTTATATATAGATAAATCCTTTTATCCGTGTACTAGCACATAAAGCATAAAGGTCAATTCCTCGTAATCCGTGTAAAGCTTTACAAGAGCTTTCCACTGATGGTCTCCAGTTTGTAACTGAGTAGAATGTCAACTGGGCCTCGCTGCCATTGTCATTCTCTATCTTCCACTTATTGTCTTCGACTTCAACTGGAATGATTTTTCAACTTGGTCAGTTCTCAACTGGAGGAAGTCTTCAGTTGCATTAACTGTACGCTGCAACTGGACTTCATTATATTTATGGACAAATCTTCTTAGTCTCCAGGTGCAACTGGAGACTGGCCAGTTTCAGCGAAACTGGTCCTAACAGAAAGATCATATTTCATCTTTGAAAGAATACAATATAATCATTAAGGCACAAGTCATAGCATATCATCATCTCACGTTACATTTCACATATCATGTTATAAGGCACAAATTATTGCATAGCATCACATCACATCACATTAATTATCATAGGATTTACAATCCTAATTGTGCCTATCATCATTCACTTTCACTTTCCACTTTCACTTTTGGTGACATTCGTCACCTACCACATGGAAAGGTGGGGGTTGTGTATAGGCGGTCCTAAGACCTGACAGGGAACCTCACACCCGAAATGATGGGTATTGCCTGCCGGCGGTCCATCAACGTCATTAAGGAAGGACATAGTCAATCCAGGAGTAAACCGTTTATTCCTTTATACATTTAGTGGTGAGTTACTCCACCCGAAAATACTCAAACACGTACTCTTCGTCGCAAGGAGCCACTCAAGCGACCACATGGCACACTAGCCCACAAGGAGCTAATGCGGGTTAAGCTTAACACTTTCTTTACACTTTGCTCGAGCTAACACTTTATTCTTAGTTTAGGTGTTCACTTTGCCTAAACTAACACTTTATCACTTTTACGTTCGGGCCCTTAAACGTACACGTGTCATGACATACCTAGTAAGTCTAGTGTTCTAGGTGTACAAGCCATGAATTCATCACATATCACATATACACTTGCACATATACGTATTAAGCATCATTACATGTCGTACACATTCATTCGTTATTTCATGTCGTATATCATTACACATCGTAGGTCATTGCATATCATAGGTCATCATAAATCGTATATCAATGCATATACTCTATCATTACATATCATAGATAATCACATATCGTATTTCATAACATCTCAAGGCATTTCATACATTTTATATCATAACATAATTATCATCATGTCATAATCCATATGAACAAAGTCATAACCCAAATGGAACTAAGTCATAACCCAGATGAACAAAGTCATAACCCAGATGAACAAAGTCATAACCCAGATGAACTAAGTCATAACACAGATGAACAAAGTCATAACCCAGATGAACTAAGTCATAACCCAGATGAACAAAGTCATAACCCAAATGAACTAAGTCATAACCCAGATGAACAAAGTCATAACCCAGATGAACAAAGTCATAACCCAGATGAACTAAGTCATAACCCAGATGAACAAAGTCATAACCCAGATGAACTAAGTCATAACCCAGATGAACTAAGTCATAACCCAGATGAACTAAGTCATAACCCAGATGAACTAAGTCATAACCCAGATGAACTAAGTCATAACCCAGATGAACTAAGTCATAACCCAGATGAACTAAGTCATAACCCAGATGAACTAAGTCATAACCCAGATGAACAAAGTCATAACCCAGATGAACAAAGTCATAACCCAGATGAACTAAGTCATAACCCAGATGAACAAAGTCATAACCCAGATGAACTAAGTCATAACCCAGATGAACAAAGTCATAACCCAGATGAACAAAGTCATAACCCAGATGAACTAAGTCATAACCCAGATGAACTAAGTCATAACCCAGATGAACTAAGTCATAACCCAGATGAACTAAGTCATAACCCAGATGAACAAAGTCATAACCCAGATGAACTAAGTCATAACCCAGATGAACTAAGTCATAACCCAGATGAACTAAGTCATAACCCAGATGAACAAAGTCATAACCCAGATGAACAAAGTCATAATCCTCTCAAGGCATTTCATATCATAGTTAATCTCATATAACATTTCAAAACATTACATGACAGTACATAACATTTCATAACGCCTCATAGCATCTCATCTCAATACGTATCATTGGGGTAGCATTTTAGGCTTTGATATACATCTACAAAGCCCATAACACCTCCCGTATAATCCCGAATACCCATAAGCAAACAAGATATCATTTGAGAAAGTTATTATATGAAAACTATGTTTGTTGAACCCTCAGTGTGTCAAAGTTGTGTATCTTACCTCGAAGAAGCGCACACAAACGACAACTAAGGTTACCGTGCAAAGCAAGTATTCCCGACTACCTATAATAAACATGGGACCAATTAACGAATATAAACGAGGCTAAACCAACCTAGAGTCTATATACGTGTCACACACTTTCATCGATTTGTATACTACTAGTCTCTTTTTTTACTACTTTTATCTTTTGTAGACTACTTAACACTTTTGTAGACTACTTGTCTCTTTTGTAGACTGCTTTCATATTTTTGACTACTTTCAGTTTTATATACTACTTTTGGCCTACAAGACGATCAAATGAGACAAAACTTAGTTCGGAACAAATGTATAGGACTCAAAGGCCTTTTAAAAAATGTAAGGTTCATCTCATAACTCATTCATATTAGAAAGATATGATTTTTGCAATATGACAAGAGTTTCGGACCTTGAAATCCTTATCGTTTTTAAAGCAATTTTGACCATCATACAGCCATGGCAAATCACCACGACCTCTACAATTCTTATATACCAAAATATGGATCAATTGATATTATGAAATCATCAATTGATTTATGGATTCATTACACACATTATACAATCAATTTGACACCAAAATGACCTAAATCGACTCACAAACGCAATCGAATCCAAATCAAGCCTCTAGACCTATATTGGTCCTATTTGAACATCAAAATGACATTAACATTTATTTTATACCTGTAGGAAATCTCAAGATACCAAATGATTGCAATAACAATCACCGAATGACCCGAAATCGTCAAATCTAACCACAAAACGATTTCAATCAACCATTACTCAATAGGTCCAGGTATGAACGAATTATAAGGATGAAAATGAGTGATAATAAGCAAGGATTACCATCTATACCTTGGAGGATGATTAACGGATCGAATACGTGCATCGATTGATCATAAATCCACCCGAAATCGCAAGAAACGCACTAGGATTGCTCAAGAGAAAGGGGGGGTTCCAGGGTTCAAAGGTTGAGAGTGAAATATGATTTTGGGGCTAATGATCTGATTAGTAACCCCTAATCCCTTTTTTTAGTTTCCACATATGTCAAATCTAGTGCCTAGACTTCCTATGGCTTATATTAGGCTAAAATCACCTATTTTTGGGTAAATAGGGTAGTCCCCATTAACTTTTATATCACCCAAAAACATTACAAAACAAGTAGTACGACTGAGTTATCGTACTAGTTCATATATAGGACATGCCCTATATATGTTAACAAGAAATACAAGGGAAAAAACAGCTTAAAACAAGCAGACAAGCCTATTCTAAACATCAAAACATCTAGAGATAGGCATTAGATCTAAACATATACTACATCAGCAGCCATCATGTAACAAATAGTCGCCCCTAATCTTCCAAGCTTCAAGTGTAGAAACTACTCGAGCTGTCTTCTTAAACTTCAATCTCCATAATCTTGAACGAACAGTATCTCTAATGAGATTGGATAAAATGTCAGGAGGCCGAGCATGATTAGCAAACATTCTGTTGTTTCTCTCCTGCCATAAAATAAGCAGTGGCTGCAACAACTAGTCTTCCAACAACATGAGTTATAGAGCGTGATTTAGCATGTGCAATCAACTCAGCTGTGATATCATCCCAGGAATACGAGGTAGATGACATGTTTGCATCACCTTTAATTGCATCCCAAACCTGTGAAGAAAATGAGCACTCGAAAAACAAATGTGAATGCGAATGAAAATCAGCCTTGCAAAGCGAGCAACACATCATATTCATGTTCTTTCTTCGAGTAGGTGGCCATTGTAGGATTCGGTCTTGAGTAAGTAACTTCCTCCGCATAATAAGCCATAAATTGAAAGCATGTCGTGGTATACATTGTGTAAACCATACAGCCTTAACCCAATCAACTGGTTGTTCTCGACTCCTAATTGTGTCCCACACCATGGAAGAAGAAAAAGGTTTATTGATGTGACCAATTTATACCCATCGCCCACATCGTTATTGGCCTTTTTATTATATGTTTTTAGTCGATTTTGTTGGCATTCGGTGCGTTTATGGGTTTTGTTAGTGGTTTCAGGCTCTAAACAGGTGACGTTTCCGTTTGGTGCAATTTTGAGTAATTGTGAGGCCATGATGATGATTGGAGAGTTCGACAGGTGAAAAGAGATAGGAATTATGCAAGTCTTCATGTGTGGCTTCGGACCAGTGTATTCACACTGCGACGCAGTGGTGAGGTTACTATCCCACTGCGCCGCAGTCATCTTTGTGGAATTATGCTTCGAGTCCAGTATATTTGCACTGCGACGCAGTGGGGGTGATCAAGGCCCACTGCGCCGCAGTCAGCCAGTGGAAGAAGGGGAGTTCAAGCCAGTGAGAATACACTGCGACGCAGTGGGATGTACATGTGTCCACTGCGCCGCAGTCAGCTTTGACAAAAGAGCCAAATGGGCAGTAAGATTGCACTGCGACGCAGTGGGGGCATTACACGCCCACTGCGCCGCAGTGAAGGGACGGATCTGAAAGGTTTTTGGGCAGTTTTTGCACCAAAATGATGGGAGGTATAAATAGAAAAATAACCTATTTCCCAATCTATCAAATACTCTTTCTAGGAGCTGCACTACAAGGAAATACTTCAAGGATCAATTCAAGATTACATCTTCTTCCGATTTGTTGAAGATTCACGTGCACCCATCTAGATCGTATCTACCTTATTGTCTTGCAATTTCTATTTTCTCAAACAATTGGTAAATCATGTTCTTCCTTGATTTTGATTGTAATTTCAAATTAATCATGAGTGGCTAATCCTTCAATTGTCCACCTTGATGAAACTAGACTAATGATGTGATTGCTTAATATTTTAATTCAAGAGTTGATTTCAATTATCGTTGTGTCGTGATCTTGATGATTTAATTCCTTTATTTTTATTAATTTGATATTGGTGGCATGTGTGTTCTTCGTTAGTGGTACTAGTCGAATACATATGTGATTTTCTAACGGTTGCTTGTCTATGAGCAATTATCACTAGTTCATGGTATGATAGTGAATGTCAATTTAATAAAAGGAATAATTTTGTCAACGTGTTGAGAAACGGTTGGTGGTACCACGTTTTAATTCACATAGGCACGATTGGTAATGTGTTAATCAAGCAAACTAATTGTTGATAAGGTTGTCTAGGCATTGGTGGTACCGGCTTGGGTAATTGAATTAGCAACTTAGGTGTTTGGGTGTTTTGTGAGCGGTTGGTGGTACCACGCGAGCATTTTATTCTTTCACGATTATCTTGTCGACTCTTACTGAATTTGGTCTTAATTGTATGCAATCATGTTTGAAGTCTAGCGAAGTCAAGGTGGATGATCTTTACCATTATTGTTTGAGTTTACCTTTACTTTATGCGTTTTGTCCTTAAAAGTTATTGTCGAAGAGAGAATCAAAGCAACACCCTTTTTCCAAACCATTTTACTAAACAATTGATTCAAACCAATCCCCGTGAACGAACCTGGACTTACTTTATAACTATATTGCATACGATCGGGTCCACTGCCCGATAGTGTGTAGTAGTGAGTTTCAAGGTATTTCTAGTTTTAATTTTTAAACTCGATTTAGCACATCAAGTTTTTGGCGCCGCTGCCGGGATTGTGTGCCGTTTTAGTTGTTAATTTTAGTGGTTTGATCCTTCCTCACGCGTGAGGAAGTTATTTGCTTTAGTAGTTTAGTTTTTCTTTTCTTATCTTATCACAGGTGCAGTTGACGTGTTTGGTTAGTTGTGTTTTGCAGGTCTACTTCTAGTTGATGAACTTGCGGTCTTCGGGTTTACCTCTTAATAGTCCTTTGAGAACACCAACAAGACGTAGGTTTAACTACACAACACCAACACCATTCTCACCTATTGCTAGACCCACTCCTGATTCTGACGAGGAGGGATTCTATTTGGACGAATTTTTCAATCTTGAAGTTAAGTTAGAGGAGACAATGGGAGACGAAGAAAGGGACCCGAATGATATACGGTATGGCGAGAGGGTTCGTACTATTCCTGCCAACCGTGGTAGCCCTATAAGACCTCCAGCCATTGGTCATGACTTCAATCTCAAAGGTAATCATCTTAAAAGCATTGAGGAGCAACAGTTCGACGGTAAAAGAAAATGGGATCCATATCAGCACTTAGAAAGGTTTGAGAAGTTGGCACGGTTATACCAATATGGGAACAACCAAATGAATGCCGTTAAACTTGAGACATTTCCAATGTCCATTACCGGGGATGCTTTAGATTGGTTTAATGATCTCCCGGAGAATTCTATAACAACTTGGGACCAACTCAAGCAAGCTTTCATTGGTGAGTTTTACTCACTTAGAACTCAACGGAAGTTGGAGAATTTGATTAGGTCTTTTGCCCAAGATGAAGATGAAGATGTGGTGGATGCTTGGATCCGATTTAAGGAGATGTTAAGGAATTGTCCGGGCCATAACATGACTAAGGAGCAATATGTTGAGCTTTTCTTTGATGGCCTCGATAAGAAGTCTAAGCGTGAGTTAGGATATGCTTTTGGTGGTGGTTTCAACAAAATTACACCCAATGAAGGTTTTGAAATTTTGGAGTCCATGGCAAAGGACAATGCAAATATGGATGATGATAGATTTTTGAAGAATGAGAGAAGGTTAAAGAAAGGTACTAGCCAAGGTAGAGTTGCAAAGGTTGAGGCTAGTCATGATTCGGGGATGATAGGAGAGATTAGAGCGCTATCGGAGCGCATGGAAAAGGGATTTGCTATGCAAGAGAGTAGATTTGGGGCCATTGAAAGGGATGTAAAGGTAGTAGCGGATGGATGTGATCATTGTGGTAATATGCATTATTCTGATGAGTGTCCCAATCGGGGACCCGAAGATGTGAGTTACATCCAGAATCAACAACAAGGGAGCTACCCGCGCAATACCGGTTTCCAGAACCGCACTTCAGGTAATCCTACTTATAACTCTTCTTTTCCTACTAATAACTCTTGTTTTTCAGGAAATAGATGGCAAAGGGATAACTTTCAGAGTCAGCCACAACATCAAACTCAACAAGGACAAGGATCTGGATCTTCTTCTTCTAATGCCGATCCAAATGCCGAGTTGAGGGAGATGATGAAACAATTGGTAAGTAATCAGGCTGAAACTAACACTAGTATTAAGATGATTCGGGATGACACGAAGGCGTTGAATGAGAGGTTGGATAGGATTGATGGCAAGGTTGAGATAAACATGAAGAATCAATGTGTGAACTTTAAGGATCTTGAGAGTAGGATGGCTGCCCTTTCTAGGCCTCATGGTACTTTACCTAGCAATACTCAACAGAATCCTAAGCCTCAGTTTAGTATGGGACCGAATCAAGGACAAAATGTGGGGCAGAAGTACACTCCACCTCAAGCCCGTAATGAGGAAGCCAAGGCCATCACAACTCGTACAGGTAAATCTTATGACCCTCCTACTATGCCTAATGTGGTTGTTTCAGATGTTCAGGATTCAGGAGCTATTGATGATGAAGTGGAGGAGGAGATTGAGATGGAGGAGGATGCACAAGTACCCCTTATTCTTGGACGACCTTTCCTAAATACCGCGGATGCTATCATCCGTGTGAAGGACAAGGAGATTTCTTTGGGAGTGGGTACTGATAGGATTGTTTTTAATGTTGAGAGGTCTATTAAGCATACTTATTCTAATGATGAGTCATGTTTCAGGATTGATGTGACTGATGATGCTTTGTTTGCTGAGGTTATGGCACTTAGCTTAGAGGAGACACCTCTAGTGGATGAGAGCTTTGAGAGAGTTGTCGCTGATGGAAGCTCATTGGTACCTAATTCTGTTGATGTACCACCTACAGATTTGGAGCTTAAGCCATTGCCTGCCCATTTGGAATATGCTTACTTGGCAGGTAAATCCTCTCTACCAGTGGTTATCTCGTCCTCCTTATCGAGTGACGAGAAGGGACTTCTTTTGACCGTGCTTCGAGCCCATAAGCGGGCTTTTGCTTGGAAGACTACCGACATTCCAGGTATTAGTCCCAACTTTTGTCAGCACAATATTGATTTTATCGATGATGTTAAGCCCGTTGTCCAGCGACAAAGGAGGCTAAATCCCAATATGAAAGAAGTGGTCAAGAAAGAAGTTATTAAGTTGTTAGATGCAGGGATTATTTTCCCTATTGCTGATAGTCCTTGGGTTAGCCCAGTTCATTGTGTGCCCAAAAAGGGGGGTATGACGGTTATAGAGAATGAGAATAGGGAACTTTTGGCTACTCGGACTATAACGGGTTGGCGGGTTTGTATTGACTACCGAAAGCTTAAGACCCAGGGAGTTTTCTGATTACTTGCTCTATTAGAACCATTATTTGTAAGGCTTTAGCCGATTTAGGTGCTAGTATCAATTTGATGCCTTACTCGGTTTGGAGTAAGTTGGCCTTAGGAATCCTTCGCCCGACTCGCATGAGTATTAGGCTTGCCGACCACTCATTTCAGTATCCCATGGGGATTGCTGAAAATATTAGAGTCAAAGTGGGTCATATTGTTTTCTTAGTTGACTTTGTTATTCTTGAGATGGAGGAGGATGCACAAGTACCCCTTATTCTTGGACGACCTTTCCTAAATACCGCGGATGCTATCATCCGTGTGAAGGACAAGGAGATTTCTTTGGGAGTGGGTACTGATAGGATTGTTTTTAATGTTGAGAGGTCTATTAAGCATACTTATTCTAATGATGAGTCATGTTTCAGGATTGATGTGACTGATGATGCTTTGTTTGCTGAGGTTATGGCACTTAGCTTAGAGGAGACACCTCTAGTGGATGAGAGCTTTGAGAGAGTTGTCGCTGATGGAAGCTCATTGGTACCTAATTCTGTTGATGTACCACCTACAGATTTGGAGCTTAAGCCATTGCCTGCCCATTTGGAATATGCTTACTTGGCAGGTAAATCCTCTCTACCAGTGGTTATCTCGTCCTCCTTATCGAGTGACGAGAAGGGACTTCTTTTGACCGTGCTTCGAGCCCATAAGCGGGCTTTTGCTTGGAAGACTACCGACATTCCAGGTATTAGTCCCAACTTTTGTCAGCACAATATTGATTTTATCGATGATGTTAAGCCCGTTGTCCAGCGACAAAGGAGGCTAAATCCCAATATGAAAGAAGTGGTCAAGAAAGAAGTTATTAAGTTGTTAGATGCAGGGATTATTTTCCCTATTGCTGATAGTCCTTGGGTTAGCCCAGTTCATTGTGTGCCCAAAAAGGGGGGTATGACGGTTATAGAGAATGAGAATAGGGAACTTTTGGCTACTCGGACTATAACGGGTTGGCGGGTGTGTATTGACTACCGAAAGCTTAATGACGCCACCCGAAAGGATCACTTTCCATTGCCTTTTATTGATCAGATGCTAGAGAGACTCGCAGGTAATGAGTATTTCTGTTTTCTTGATGGGTTTTCCGGGTACTTTCAAATACCCATTGATCCAAAGGATCAAGAAAAGACCACTTTTACGTGCCCCTTTGGCACTTTTGCTTATCGGCGAATGCCGTTTGGTCTATGTAATGCCCCGGGCACCTTTCAAAGGTGCATGATTGCTATATTCCAGGACATGCTTGAAACCTCCATGGAGGTCTTCATGGATGATTTCTCGGTTTTTGGGGACTCATTTCGTACTTGCTTGCATAACTTAGATAAGATGTTGGAAAGGTGCGAGAGGGCACAACTTGTGTTGAATTGGGAGAAGTGTCACTTCATGGTGACCGAGGGTATTGTGCTAGGTCACAAGGTGTCTAAGGCCGGGATAGAGGTTGATAGGGCTAAGATTGATGTTATAGCCAAATTACCCCCGCCTTCCAATGTGAAAGGGGTAAGGAGTTTTCTTGGACATGCCGGTTTTTACCGCCGTTTCATTAAAGACTTTTCTAAGATTACTCGTCCTATGACCCACTTGTTGGAGAAGGACGTCCCTTTCGTATTTAATGATGCTTGTTTAAGTGCTTTTCAGGTGCTAAAGGAGAAGTTGACCAATTCACCTATCATGGTCGGGCCGGATTGGGAATTGCCCTTTGAATTGATGTGTGATGCTAGTGATTTTGCTGTGGGAGCCGTGCTTGGGCAAAGGGTTGAGAAACATTTCAGGCCCATCTACTTTGCTAGCAAAACTTTGAACCCCGCCCAGCAAAATTACACCACAACTGAGAAAGAGCTGCTTGCCGTGGTTTTTGCTTTTGATAAATTTAGATCATATCTTGTTTTAAGTAAGACCATAGTTTTTACGGACCATTCAGCCCTAAAGTACTTGTTTTCCAAACAAGATGCTAAACCCAGGCTTATCCGTTGGATCTTGTTGTTACAAGAATTTGATATTGAGATCAAGGATAAGAAAGGGGCTGAAAACTTGGCTGCCGACCATTTGAGTCGCTTGGAAGATCCTCACCGGGAGGAACTTCGTGATGGGGAGATCAATGATCACTTCCCTGATGAATGTTTAATGTTTATATCTAATTCTGATAATGCTCCTTGGTTTGCTGATATTGCCAATTATTTAGTTGCAGGTGAGATACCAAATGACTTCACGCATCAACAGAAGAAGAAGCTAATTTCAGATGCCAAACACTATTTTTGGGATAGCCCATATTTGTTTCGTGTTTGTGCAGATGGGATGGTGAGGAGATGTGTAGCAGGAGCTGAGACTAGGGAGATTCTGGATGCTTGTCACTTCGGTCCAACTGGAGGTCACTACGGTCCTTCAGTTACAGGTAAAAAGGTGTTTGATGCAGGTTTCTATTGGCCCACCATTTTTAAGGAGGCTCAAACCTTGGTAGAAACTTGTGACATTTGTCAGAGGCAAGGAAACATCACTAAGCGGGATGAGATGCCCCAACAGAGCATTCAGGTATGTGAGGTTTTCGATATTTGGGGTATAGATTTCATGGGACCATTCCCACCATCTAACAAGTTCCTATACATTCTTGTTGCCGTTGACTACGTGTCTAAGTGGGCCGAAGCCAAGGCTTTGCCCACGAATGATGCTAGGGTAGTGATTGATTTCCTTAAACAATTGTTTTGCCGATTTGGTTGCCCTAGAGCCTTAATTAGTGACCGAGGAACCCACTTTGCAAATAATCAATTAGCTAAGGTCATGAAAAGATATGGTGTTGTGCATTATTTCTCTACTTCCTATCATCCACAAACTAGTGGACAAGTAGAAAACACCAATAGGGCTTTGAAGAGAATTCTGGAGAAAACGGTGGGAGATAACCCTAAGGCATGGTCAAAGAAGTTGGATGACGCCTTGTGGGCATTTAGGACGGCTTACAAGACACCGATTGGCACCACGCCATACCGGTTGCTCTATGGTAAGACTTGTCATTTACCCATTGAGATAGAGCACAAGGCATATTGGGCTTTGAGAAATTTAAACTTGGATATGATGGAAGCCGGTGACCTTAGGTTGTTGCAACTTCATGAGCTCGATGAACTTAGGTTAGGAGCTTATGAAAATTCAAGGCTTTACAAGGAGAAGACTAAAGTTTACCATGACAAAAGGATCCGTAGAAAGGAATTTAAGGTAGGAGCTAAGGTTTTGTTATTTCTGTCTAAGTTTAAGATCAAGCAGCCTAAGCTTACTTCTAGGTGGATAGGACCTTTTGTAATCAAGCATGTTTATCCGTCCGGTTATGTTGAACTGTTCAAGAGAGATGGTGAAGGTTCCTTCATTGTAAATGGTCATAGATTGAAGTTATACTTTGAAGAAGAACAAGTGGATGGGATGATCGAGGAAATCCCCGTTTTTGAATACGAGGCTTGAAAGGTAGTCGAGTCTAGCTAACGACTCGTAAATAAATTAAGCGCTTCTCGGGAGGCAACCCGTGATATTTTTGTTGCATTTTATTTTCATTTTATTAGTTAGTTTGATTTTGTTTTGTCAAGAAATGTGCAGGTGCGATTTTGAGGACAAGCGGTTGGAGGTAAGTATATTTTCGAAATTTTTCAAAGGAAAAATGGGGGGGTTGTTGCCAGTGACTTTGCACTGCGACGCAGTGGAAGTGATCAAGTCCACTGCGCCGCAGCCCATTTGTACTGGGATTTGGGAGCAAAAATGCCCCACTGCGACGCAGTGGGGGAGCCTGATGACCACTGCGCCGCAGTGGCCCCTTTGACCGGTCAACCAGATGTATATGTATTATTGCCGGTGAAAATGTGGGAGTACTTTTACCACTCATTTTTATCAGCAAGGTTTGTTTTCTCTCATACTTCCAAACCGATCTAAAAACTAGACCTCCATTTTGCTCTCAGATTCACCCATCTTGCATTATTCTTCCTCTTTTGTCTTAGATTATCATCTTTCTTTCAGTATCATGGGAAAAGAGGTAAGATTTCTTGACTTTTCTTTTTATTTTCTTCAATTTTTGATTTTTGATTTTTAGGTCTTAATTTTCAAATTAATTAGTGGGTTGTGTTAGATATGGGCTATTGATACCAATGTAGTGTTTAATTTTTCGTTTCTTACACTTGTTCATCCGAATTTGAGATTGCTTAAACTAGGTTTTTGAAAATTTTTGGGGATTTTGATGGACAAGTGTGGGGGAGGTTAATGCTAGCCTAGTTGTTGTTACATTGTTGAAATTTAGTAGTTTGGTGGTTTGGTTGTACACTTTTGCTGAAAGTTATTATGAACACCATGATCTTGCCCAGTAACCTGGCCACTGCGACGCAGTGGTGGTGTAAGTGTTCCACTGCGCCGCAGTGGCAACCTTCTGGCCTGCACTTGTATATTATCTCACTGCGACGCAGTGAGGACCACCCAGTCCCACTGCGCCGCAGTGGGTACTTTCTGTCAAAAAAAGTTGTTTTGAAGATTATTGAGCGCTTAGTTTGCATTCCGTATGTCTAATGATTGTCTGTTTGTTTTAATGGTTGTGATTGCAGTCCGCATCTCAAAGAAGGCAGATGGAGGTTGGTCAGGGAAGCGGTACTGGATCCAAGAGGGCTAGGCAAGAACCAGAGGTGCCCGATTTAAAGTTTGGAGAGAACCAAATGGACGAGTCTCACGCATGGTTGGCGTTCGATGGGGTTAGGCAACCCCATAAGAACAACTTTTTGAATAATCTCTTCGCTCTACATCGTCAGGTAGTTTGCCCTCCTAAATATCTTGATCCGATTTTTGCTAGAAATTATGGCATTCAGGAGGATATCCGTCGGTGGTTTCGCATTGAGGTTCCAATCGGTGACCAGGTGGTTAGTAGTGATATGTGGCATAACATTTTCCATAATCGGGAACCATGTTTTCGTGAACTTTGTCTGGAGTTTTATTCTACTTTGAAGTTGACCAAGGAGCTTAATAAGGTCAACGATATTTTTGAAGAGCGGGTAGTAACTTTTGTCTGCGGGGGACAACCTAGGAAGTTATCGATTCCTGAGTTTGGTTTTTATTGTGGTATGTATACAAGGGAGCAGTTGGATAGCCAAGATTTTAGGGCTTTGTTGAGGAGAGGTTTGTATGTGAAGCAGGATATGGGGGATGGAGAGTCGTTAACTCAGTATTGGACTCGTATTTCGGGACATGATTGGCCCTCTGGTGGCTCGGGTAGTGTATCTAAGATTAGAAGTGTCAAGCTGAGGATGTTGCATAGGATGATTGTCACGTTTCTGGTACAGAGGTCCACCCATTGGGACAAGGCGTACCAGCTAGACTTATGGCTGATTAAGTTGTTTACTGAGGGGGCACCGAGGAGGTTTGCTTTGGCCCCGATGGTTGTTCTGGATAGGATGGTGAATCACTCGGATTCGAAGTTGGTGCTCGGGCATTTTATCACCCGTATTTACAAGAGGATGGGAGTTTTTGATACTGATATATGTCATGAGGGATTGTCTCTGCAGGTTAGACAAGAGCATTTAACTGAGAAAGAGTTGATAATAGCCAAGATAGTGAAGAAGCCGAAGAATAATGAGCAAGCAAGGTTGTTGGATGATACGGGAGTTATCGCTGCACCGCCTCCTGAGGTGGAGGATTCTGATGATGAGGAGATGGGGGATGCGCCTCAGGAGCCTCAGAGGAGGCGGGGCCGTCCTAGTATTGACTTGACTGATTTGGGGTCCCAGCTGCAACAGATTATGGATGGGCAGCAGGCTAGCCGCCAGGCTTTTGATGATTATCAGCGGCGTATGGATCAGGATATGACCTGGATGGGATCGCAGCAGGCCCGCACCAACTATACCCTTGATTATTATCAGCCGATGTGGGATGCTCAGTACCATGGACCAGTGGACCGTCTGGTGGAGATGCTGGTGGTTCTGGGGGATTCGTTGGTGGATCATCTTCTTTTCAACCTGGTTTTGTTGCAGGATCTGGATCGGGCTTTGGTGGTGGACCTTCTGGAGGAGATGTTGGCGCCTCTAGTTCTGGTCAAGAGGGGGAGCGAACTTGGGTAACCGATCTTTTTGATACATCCGGACTTCCCTATGGCTATCATGGCCAGTTTCAGTGATGTTGATCATGTTCCCATCCGGTACCGTGGGATGGAATCATATGTGCTTGGTTATGATTTGGATGACTGTTATTTATTTATTGATGTCTGGTATCCACCCTACGGGGTGATGAAACATTTGTATTCTTTTCTTTTGTTTCTTTAATTTTCTGCATGAGACTGTAGATTAGTTTAATTTTTGTATGGATATTTGGTTGTGCTTGCTATTTGAAGTTGGACAGGTCCATCCGTTTGATGGCAATACCTAGTGGAACCCAAGTGTGGGGGGAGGACCAGTTGGATTTGTTTGATTATGTGATCGCGTTAGTAGCTCACTTTGATGTCATGTGCATATGCTGGCAGTAAGTTCAGCGCTATATTTTTGATTGGCATCTTTATTGACATTGTTCACACACAGTCCTTATTCTGGTATGTGCTCTGATTTTTCTATGTTGCTTACCCCTATTTACCTTTGTTTGACCGAATATGGACATTGAGGGCATTGTCCATCTTAAGTGTGGGGGGGTGGCAAATAGGTTTAAGCTACCGGGTACATCACTTTTGTTGTTTTGCCATTGAGATTTCTACCGGTTTTGTTGATGTGTCCCTCTCATGGGCCTTCGGATTTTATCCAAGGGTAGGAGTTTCTATTTTGAGCTCTTCACTGTGATGTGCATGTTTGGAATCGGTGTTGTCAATTTGGCGGGATAATAGAGGTGATATGGTTTTGAAACTTGTGTTGAGCTTGTCCTTGTGGTAAATTACTTTTGTCACTTAATTCATAATAATTTAATGAGCAATTTTACTACAAATTCTTTTCCTTGGTAAAAGTTTAATCGGCGAAATGTGTTCTGAACGGTTATTGGGCTTATCCTTGTGGATTGATAACATTACTTGCATACTCAAAATTTCCCAAACACCTAAAGTTGTGAGATTCATTGTTCATATATAGATGTGCTTGGTGTTTGCGGTTTTGGTTTGATTGCCTTGTAATTTGTCCCTCTCTTAGGCTCTTGGATTTATTCGGGAGTAAGGGTTCCATTTCAAACTCTGCACTAAGATGTGCGAATTTGAGGTTAATATATTCCATTACCGGGTTCTTCTCTTTGATTTGAGTGTGCCGGTGATGTGTTGAGCTAGAACTTGGCCTTGTGATCGTGACGAGACCGCAGTGAGATCACTTTTGTGATAAAAGTACATCGGATGACGAATTGGCATATAGGTTTGACCCATACTTTTCTTTCTTTCTTTATTTTCACTTTTCCTTTTGTATGTTCATACCCTTACTATACTTATACTCACTTACATATACATCTTTCTTTCTTTTACTACCTTTCTTATACATCTTTTTAACTTAGCCTTTTCCATTGAATATATACACTCATTTATGTAAACTTTACCTAATCATACCTTACTATACCGATAGTCTAATCTGGGGGGCCATTGATTGTCATTGGTTTGTTGGACGGTTTGGGAGAGCTTCAATGGGGTGTCGGTGGAATATTTTTGGTTTACGGGAATGAGTTGGATTGTTCGAAAGGAAGTAAGTGTGTTAGACATGATCATCATTGTAAGAGGGTGCCTACTAGTAGAGTAAAAGTGGTTCAATAATAGAAAAAAGAGAAAAGTGAAAGATTAAAAAAAAAAAAAAAAAAAAAAAAGAACTTGGGCTACTAGTGGGTACTTCTCATTTTTATATGTCTAGAGTTGTGATTAATCATTAAGATTGGAGGGTTTGGTTGTTTTTAAGTTGTTTGAAGTTGATACACCACAATGGTGTCGAGTTTGCTTGGTATTTTTGAGGTGTCTTAGCGGGATAACATCTTATGGGTTGTTGGTTTGTTGGCAATCAATGGTACGGGTTTTGATTAGACTATTTTGTTCATATTTCATACACACCTTTTACTTTTGATTGTTTCCTTTCATTTCTAACCTACACTCCCTTTCTCATTGTAAATATCCGTTACATATAACCTTAGCCTAACTTTACCGACCTATATGCCATATTTTGATGAGGTACTTGGTGCTTACGCCATGTCGGTGGAGCTATGATCCTTGTTCAAGCCTATAGTAAGATATGCATCACGACTGCGCTATGAGTGATTCTTGATATATTCAACCCCAAAAGTAAGTTCATTGGAGTTCAATGATATTGATAGGTTCGTTTGTTTCACTTGTGCATAGTCGTGTTATTGAGGCTTGTGGATTGTTCAGATATTGTCAAACATTTCGGGTTTTCATTTAAGATTAAAACTGATTCACCCAACTTCTTTGTCATTGACATACTTGGTGTTGCTTCTTTTTGATACTCGTAATTGTTTATTTAGCTTCTTTGCCAAGGATTACTTTTTCTTTAAATGTTGGATTTGCTTGAGGACAAGCAATGCTCAAGTGTGGGGGGATTTGATGTGACCAATTTATACCCATCGCCCACATCGTTATTGGCCTTTTTATTATATGTTTTTAGTCGATTTTGTTGGCATTCGGTGCGTTTATGGGTTTTGTTAGTGGTTTCAGGCTCTAAACAGGTGACGTTTCCGTTTGGTGCAATTTCGAGTAATTGTGAGGCCATGATGATGATTGGAGAGTTCGACAGGTGAAAAGAGATAGGAATTATGCAAGTCTTCATGTGTGGCTTCGGACCAGTGTATTCACACTGCGACGCAGTGGTGAGGTTACTATCCCACTGCGCCGCAGTCATCTTTGTGGAATTATGCTTCGAGTCCAGTATATTTGCACTGCGACGCAGTGGGGGTGATCAAGGCCCACTGCGCCGCAGTCAGCCAGTGGAAGAAGGGGAGTTCAAGCCAGTGAGAATATAATCAAAAAAAAAAAAAAAAAAAAAAAAAAAAAAAAAAAAAAAAAAAAAAAAAAAAAAAAAAAAAAAAAAAAAAAAAAAAAAAAAAAAAAAAAAAAAAAAAAAAAAAAAAAAAAAAAAAAAAAAAAAAAAAAAAAAAAAAAAAAAAAAAAAAAAAAAAAAAAAAAAAAAAAAAAAAAAAAAAAAAAAAAAAAAAAAAAAAAAAAAAAAAAAAAAAAAAAAAAAAAAAAAAAAAAAAAAAAAAAAAAAAAAAAAAAAAAAAAAAAAAAAAAAAAAAAAAAAAAAAAAAAAAAAAAAAAAAAAAAAAAAAAAAAAAAAAAAAAAAAAAAAAAAAAAAAAAAAAAAAAAAAAAAAAAAAAAAAAAAAAAAAAAAAAAAAAAAAAAAAAAAAAAAAAAAAAAAAAAAAAAAAAAAAAAAAAAAAAAAAAAAAAAAAAAAAAAAAAAAAAAAAAAAAAAAAAAAAAAAAAAAAAAAAAAAAAAAAAAAAAAAAAAAAAAAAAAAAAAAAAAAAAAAAAAAAAAAAAAAAAAAAAAAAAAAAAAAAAAAAAAAAAAAAAAAAAAAAAAAAAAAAAAAAAAAAAAAAAAAAAAAAAAAAAAAAAAAAAAAAAAAAAAAAAAAAAAAAAAAAAAAAAAAAAAAAAAAAAAAAAAAAAAAAAAAAAAAAAAAAAAAAAAAAAAAAAAAAAAAAAAAAAAAAAAAAAAAAAAAAAAAAAAAAAAAAAAAAAAAAAAAAAAAAAAAAAAAAAAAAAAAAAAAAAAAAAAAAAAAAAAAAAAAAAAAAAAAAAAAAAAAAAAAAAAAAAAAAAAAAAAAAAAAAAAAAAAAAAAAAAAAAAAAAAAAAAAAAAAAAAAAAAAAAAAAAAAAAAAAAAAAAAAAAAAAAAAAAAAAAAAAAAAAAAAAAAAAAAAAAAAAAAAAAAAAAAAAAAAAAAAAAAAAAAAAAAAAAAAAAAAAAAAAAAAAAAAAAAAAAAAAAAAAAAAAAAAAAAAAAAAAAAAAAAAAAAAAAAAAAAAAAAAAAAAAAAAAAAAAAAAAAAAAAAAAAAAAAAAAAAAAAAAAAAAAAAAAAAAAAAAAAAAAAAAAAAAAAAAAAAAAAAAAAAAAAAAAAAAAAAAAAAAAAAAAAAAAAAAAAAAAAAAAAAAAAAAAAAAAAAAAAAAAAAAAAAAAAAAAAAAAAAAAAAAAAAAAAAAAAAAAAAAAAAAAAAAAAAAAAAAAAAAAAAAAAAAAAAAAAAAAAAAAGTTATTGTCGAAGAGAGAATCAAAGCAACACCCTTTTTCCAAACCATTTTACTAAACAATTGATTCAAACCAATCCCCGTGAACGAACCTGGACTTACTTTATAACTATATTGCATACGATCGGGTCCACTGCCCGATAGTGTGTAGTAGTGAGTTTCAAGGTATTTCTAGTTTTAATTTTTAAACTCGATTTAGCACATCATTTATCTTCAAGTGCAACCTTCCATACCAGCTCATCTTTTTTATTTTCCTGCAAAACTAAATTCGAAATGTTAGACAAAATGGGAAAAGAATCGAGCCAATCAGATGGCCAAATCCATTCCCCATTCCTATGAATATCGGCCACGTTTGCTTGAAGTGATATGCCAGCCCTCCGGATGTCATGCGGTCGAATTACATTAGATAAAGCTCCTATATCACTCTAAGTGTCATACCTATTGGGAATACTTACAACACCTTAAACACTTCAAGCACCTCAAAAGGCATTTAAAATATACCTTAACCACATTAGCACATCAATATTATGGCATTAAAGTCTCGCACATATAGCACATTAAACACATATAATCATTAAATCTCCTAGAGACTTAACGGACACGAAGTGTTGACTTAACGACTCAAGTCAACCGTTAAATAAAAGTTCGGGATGTTACAATTACCTCCCCCTTAAGAGGATTCCGTCCTCGGAATCACTTCAACATCAAATAGGTGAGGATAATTCTCGAATCAACTTTCACCATAAGTATGATTCTATCTCACTAGCACAAGCTCAATTAACTTCTTACGAAGCTTCTTTTACTTCCAGCCAAGAATCTCAACTGGATCGTCTACAATCATTTCTTAGCATCAATCCTCACATCTTCCAATGGAGTCACATTGGTTTCATCATCGAGGCATATGTTCAATTACACTCACGAAAGTGCTATAAACGTCATCTGAAAGCAATACATAGGCACATATCATATATCTTCAAGAGTTTACTTTCTTATGAAGATCCAACACAATATATAACAAAACTACATGCTTACTTCACCTATATACAAAATGGCAAGCTTCACCACGTGCACATACTCACGATTAACGAGAAAAGGAGCATTTTTTTTTGCCAAATAGTTTACAATGACTCATATCACATCATTGCCCTTTGGGGTTTTAAGCAACTTCGTCACATAATCCATAGTAATATAAGTACATTTCGGCTTCGGAAAAACCAATCGTTACATCTTTCCATATAGCGTTTGGCGCTCATAAGGTACGAGTCATATGCTAGTCATATGTCTGCGCAATGCGACGACGATGGTAATAGGAGCGCGAGGTGGTGGTGGCGGCGACAGTGGCGATGTGCGGCAGCGGCGGGGGCGACAATGGTGGTAAATGTAAGGTAATTTATATTAAAGGAGATAATGTAGTTATTTTAAGGATTGAGGGGTTTATGTTGTAAATTATTTCATTAAGGGTATTATATATATTAGGTGAGGATGTTTAAATTAATGAATAAAAAAGATATATTTTTGATAGGTTGGAGTTATAATTTGAGATTTGGGAGGGTTATAGATTTTTGTAAATATATATTTAAGGAGATAGCATGGTATCCGCGCGTTGCAGCGAATACATTAACAGGGTGTCTCATGTAGTGATTATCGAAAACAGTATAAGTGGACAATCAATTAAAATTAAGACTTTCAAATAAGAGGAGGGTTGTTTTTTGTGAGGGATATTTTAGACAATTTCTCCTGTGTAACTTTCAACAGGGGGTGTATCTTTTTATTAAGTAGTATAGATCATAGTTGTTAAACTGTTACGAGTCGACTATTACGAGTCGAGTCGATTTACACCGAAAACGAGTCGACTCGTTAGGTGACTCGTTTTTGTCCAGACTCTTACGAGTCGTGTGTGAAATTGAACCGAGTCATACGAGTCGCAAACTTATGATTGTTGTAATTAGATACTATGGTTATATATTAGATATTATATTTATAGTTACATTATTTTGTGTGTTATATATGTATTTTTGATATTTTAGTTCGAATTTGGAGATAAACTGTATGTTTATGACTCAAAATTATCGAATATGTAATCATTTTATAAATGAATTAAGATAATCAACTTATATTTTGTTTCAAAAAACATCACATATATAAAATTATACAATATTATGTACTATATAAAAATGTCCGACTCTTACGAGTCGAGTCACTTTTCGAGTCACGAGTCAAAAAAACATGTTTTCGAGTCGAGTCAAAAGTTACGAGTCGCCTGGTATAGATAAATATGAAATTTGACATTGTTTATTCAAGGGCGTATTTCAGTTTCAAATTAATTAATAAACTTAAAAGGTGCAACTCGGCAACTCGCTCTCTCTATCTCTATTATATCTGGTGAATAAGAGGGTTAAAAACAGGATCGATCGGTGGATTGATTTGTAGTGCGATTTCATATACATATATATTGATCTACTATTAATTAATTAATAAAATAATTAAAGATGGGTATGAAATTTTTGAACAAGAAGGGATGGCATACAGGTAGTTTAAGGAATATAGAAAACGTATGGAAAGCTGAACAGAAACACGATGCCGAACAGCGGAAGCTTGAAGAACTTCGTAAGCAAATCCATGAGGAGCGTGAGAAATCTGAGTTTCGTCTTCTTCAGGAACAGGCCGGTTTACTCCCGTAAGCACCACACCCCCTTTTTCTTTTTTATTAAATTCACTTAGGGTTTCGGTTCTCAATTCTTCATCATATTTTAAAATTGCTGCGTTTGCATCTAAAATTCATCAAATTGATGATACGAATATTACATACACGATGTAGATTTTCATTATTTGTTGAAAAATTTGTAAATTTGATGCAGATGCATGCATAAAACAAAAGGTGTACTTTCTCCGTTTTGACGGATTACTTAATGCATCAAAATGAAATTTTTGAGTGTTCTCACTTTGTAATTATTCTAAGAATTAGTCTTAGGCTTAGGTTTTGGGTTTTTTCTTCAAATACTTGCTTACATACTTATATATAATGATATTAATATTAATAATTGGGGGAAAAAATGCAGGAAGCAAGAAAGATTGGATTTTTTATACGATTCAGGATTATCAGTTGGAAAAGGGTCAAATTCTCAACAGCAAGAACAACCTTTTCCGATTAAGCCCTTACCCGAACCCTCCTCTGCCAACAAGGTAATTTTAACTGCTCCATGTTACTTCTTTATTCATATATTATTAGTTAATGAACCAACCAATTGGAGGAATGATATTTATTATGTCTAGATACATGTAACATCTTCTGAAATACGTATAGAAGAGACATCCCCTGTCGTCAACGTTGTGTGAAATAGATTATAGATAGACAACATATTGCCGCTCATCCCAATTTTAAAGAAAAAACAAGATTGAATTGAGAGAGGTGTGTCTAAAATTTGCCAACATATTGAAATTTGCCACTAATGATGATATCCATAACATTAATTTCTCATTATCGGTTAATAGATTTGTTGGCTTGCATAAGTCCTTTATGCTTAAAAAACAATCTTCTACACAGTAATTTTCTAGGCCTAGAGAAAAATCAAAGTTGACTTTCATTGGTGGCATGTTACGTTGCACTTGCTCAAAATAACAGTTTTTTAAAAGAACTTACAATGTTATGGATATCATCATTAGTGGCAACAATCTTGACCAGTTAACAATCTAATATCATTCATGAAAATGCAAAGTCACTTATCAACTAGGCCTTCATTACAGTCACAAAAATGGACTCCCATTCCATATACAATAATACCTGAAACCATTTAATTGTAATGTTGTTAAAGCTTCCACTGCAAAGACGCGCATCAACCACTGCTTGATCATAAAAGCAATATATCTAAACACTTCAAACTATCATCAAGTTCACTAGCAACATAACCACATAAACTACAAACATTATCTCAAACGCAATCATACTCGCAACAGTGCTATTGTAAATAAATAAATAAATAAAAAAAGAGTGGTGTACCTGCAAGATGAACATCACAAGCCATTTTGTGTGGAGGCACGAATTTTGGGCCAAGGAAAGCAACTCTTGCAGTATGACTCTCAGGAGGCAATGCATTAATAAGTTGTTCATCAGAAGACTCCTAAAAACACCTTTCAGACAGGCACTTTTGGTTTCCCAAACTGTTCTCCAATTTGGCTGAATCAGTCTTGGACCTTCGACATCCGGAAATATTTGCTTAATCATTTTCTCTAAAAGATCAAGTTTTGTGTCACTCCATCCTCTTGAAAAAAAAGGTGTGCTTAGCTTTGTTTTGTGCATACATGCACCATACACGTGGTCTAATACATAGTGAAACATTCCAATCTTTATAAATAGACAACATATTGTCACTCATCCCAATCTTAAAGATAAAACACGATTGAATTGAGAGAGGTGTGTCTAAATTACATTTATAGCTTCACTTCTTACACATAGATAGCATTAAGCTGTTACTTCATATGCAAATGTGTGGAGTTTTGGACCGTTTTAACCCTCTGTCCGCAAAAGCTAGTATTTCCAGTTTTAAGAACAAAACGAAAGATGTAGAACAGATCTAGAACATGTAGCGTCGTGTAGGTTGAATGCAAGTAATATCAGTATTTCTGAATAATTTGTTTCTCCTGGTAAACTTATAAAGCATCTTTATTCTCTTCTTTTGAGTTATATCAAATCGTGCATCCAAAACCAAGTAATTTTACTATAACCATGTCCCCTTTAATGAGTTGTTATCAATTTATACTCAGTTTGAACATAATGAAATATATTTTTATATGTGGGTGTGTTATACTTAATCATCTCTTTTGTAACAGTCCTCCGCCCCAGGGGCGTTATTTGAAGACAAACCACAGTCTGCTAATGATGCATGGAGGAAACTGCATACGGATCCCTTGCTTATGATAAAGCAGCGTGAACAGGAAGCACTAGCTCGTGTAAAGAATAATCCTGTCCAGATGGCAATGATTCGCAAATCTGTAAGTTAACGTATGATATTTGTTATACTATACTGTTATCTCTAGCATGTTTCAAGATATCTATCTGATCTTCCTCATTGTAATATTGTTTTTTCTAGGTTGAAGCCAAGAAGCATAAGGAGAAACCTTCAGATGGAGAGAAACGCAAAGAAAAACATCACCGCAAAAAGTCGAAACTTGAAAAGCATACGTCATCCAAACATCGTGTCAACTCTGACGATGTTGAACAAGATGAACAGCAAAGAGGTATCAGTCCCAGTCACCACTCAAAACGCAAGGATGATTTCCAAACTGAACGTGGAAGGATAAGTGACAGGCATCAACGTGAAAGATACAATGGGGAAGACCGTTTTGATTCTCAGTATGACAAAAGAGATAGGGAAGACCGGAAGAGTCGTCCACCGACTCATCATAAAGTAAGTGATGCGCCACTTCATAAACGGCGTAATGGCACCAGAGAACTTTCTGAAGAAGAGAGGGCTGCAAAGCTTAAGGAGATGCAAATGGATGCAGAGTTACATGAAGAACAAAGATGGAGACGGTTGAAGCAGGCCGACGATGACGATGCTAAGGAAATTTCCCATGCAAGTTCTAGTGGCAGGAACTTCTTGGATGCTGCTCATAAAAGTGTTTATGGTGCTGAAAAAGGTGGCAGCTCCACCATAGAGGAAAGTGTTCGCCGCCGGAAACATTATTCGCAACAAAGGAGCGAAGGAAATGCTTTTAGGCGGTAGAGTACCATTAAACTGGTGAGAACGAATGGGTACAATCGTCAAACGATAGAAATATATCTTGCCCGGGCCTACTTATATGTTCTCTATGAATTTTGGACAGACCACATGTACTGGTCCTTGTTGTCATCTTTTACCAAAAATACTCGGTTTCTGCTGGATGTGTTCTTATTATATATTATTATTTTCCTGTTTGATTTGGCAAAATGCATGTGAAGTTGTGGACAACTAACATTAATTTGTTTTTGCTGTTGTCTATCTTGTTCCATCTTACTATTTCTGTTAGAGGAATCTATATGATATACTAATAATTGATTTTTGTTTGTAATTTGAGCTGGTTGGGCAATGCTAACTGCTAAATTTGAAAATGGCGCTTGTAAACATAATCTATGTGGCTAGTATATACATTTTTTGTGTTTGCAAGATCGGAATCCTAAGATTGGAGAGTAGCCTAAGATCTTAATAGCACTCTTTATCAACATAGACATAAGTATGTTTATGATTACATAGGTATACAATATATTCCGACCTTTTAAACTCATTTGGAGATCTAGCAAAAAGCTCCAACGGACTGCTTTGGGACTCATAGTTGACCCACCAAAACACACCTGTTTTAAGTGAGTCTTAAGGGGTGTTTTATTTTAGAACCTTAAGGGGTGTTTTATTTTAGAACGGAAGCAGTATTATTATAATAATAGGACCGAACTAGCAAGATGTTAGAAGGTTAAAGAAGTACAACATTACAATCTAGAATTACAACAATAAAGAACACACTCTAGATTCTACTCATGATTTAAGGGGTTTTAATCAACATCATAATGATAAAGCAATACTTTGACATATCTTTCGACTCTGAGATCGGTTAACGATGTTACGAGCCTACAATCTTAGGTAGTAGAAACTTACAATCAAATAAATAACTTGCACTAGTGTTCCAAAGAATTTATTTGCATACAGAGCCATACTCAAATTGCAATCCATAAACTGACCAAACTCTCCACTGACTGGTTCAAAGTTTTCTGGCCGGAAAAATAAATTATCCTGTTATCTAAATCTGTAAATCGTAAGTGTAGTTTTGATTATACAAGTATCTAACAACGGACATGAGGCAGAGATCAAACGTCGAATGCAACGTTAATTGCAACATACAAGGAAGTAATACATTAATATTATCATTTGAATAATCTCAAAACACTAATTAATGTTTTTTCTGCTTTACCACACCCTTTGGACTTAATGGAACACACCCTTTGGACTAAATCGAACAAGACCCCTTGTTTTTACATCACTAGTACAATAAATATTAATATTATCGTCTACTTTGTCTCATCAACTTTTAGAGTACAAATTACAAGTTTTCTGGTCTTTCCACTGCCTTTGAACCTAATCGAATAAATATTTCTGTAAACTGCACAGGTACAAAACAAAGCACAATTGATGACTTATACATGTTAATCTTCATTTTCAACTGCCATTCCAGATGAATGACCAAACTGCTCCGTTGTCAGGTAAGCGGAATGCTGTTGCTGATGAAATGATGGCCTTAGGCTTGACTCCAAGATTTGGTGAGTCAGCCCCATGTTCACTCGTTGCTTTTTCATGGATCTCTCTCCTAAGGGGTTTTCATCGGGTGAGGCCAAGTGACAACTAGAGTCTGGTGTTAATGGCTCATGTCTATCATCAACAAAAACGTTTTTAATGGGGGCACATTCCTTGGCAGACTTCTCCATCATAGGCATCTCAAAATCAGGAGCTGGAGTCACAGGATCTGTTATACTTCTGGATTCTTGGCAATTGTCCTCTGAGCCTGGCACTTCTGATATAACTCCACTGAGCTTCTGTTGCTCTTCAATGATCTTTTTCAGGTACTTCCCTTGTGCCTCTATTCGTAGCTGAAGTTGTCTTTGTACCTATTACAATTGCAGAACGCAATGACTATTGAGTATCAACACCGAACTTGTTTATGATAACAAAAAATATGAAGTAGAAGATGTTCTTTCTATCCCAAATCAAAAGGATATGATATGTCAAGGAATAATTGTTCCACTTACCAATTTACCATGTTGTCATCTACTCTAACAAGCTGAACCAGGGAAACACATGTAAATATATATTGACGATGAAGATCTCATACTGACAAAGAACCACATAATAAATATACAACACTCACAAAACCAATTCATATATCAGCATGATGGTGCAGGGCAAGTAGTCCCATAGACAATCAACGTGCAGCAAACATAGCCTTACTTGACATGAAACTTTTTCGCATAATCTTAACCTCAGTAGTTTCCTTCGGTCTTGATACGGAATTACGGATGTACCAGAACCAAAACAATGTAAAATTCAGATTTGCCATATTTCGAAGTTTCAGTCTTAGTAAAACAAAAGATATCCCATCAGTCAAAATATGATTGGAACGAGTTTTGATTTAGCCACCAAACAGAAGTTCTACTCCAAGTTTCCATTTCCTTAAACTTACACTAGAAGATTAAGCAATTATCAAAGGTTCGGCAATTCCAATACTTATATTATCAGCTTGCTATACGTAAATTATTACTTGCTGGCAAACAAAAAAAAATATAAGATATAAAAAAACGGCAAAGAAGTTAAAAGGAATAACACCTCCAATTGTTCATGCAGACGCTTTTGCACCTCCATCTGCAGCTTTAGTGCTTCTGTAATTTGCATTCCACTGAATAAAGAAGACAGCACCCTTATTATAATCCCATCCGTTGTACAATGCAAAAGTAACATCATTTTGATGAACACAACAACACAAAAAATTTGGCGTTCGTGTATAACATGAACAAAATTTTTAATCTACAAATGCTCATACAATTTTCATATCATAGAATTGAAACAAAGGGACGGCAAATAGACTTACGATGACCCATCCAAACTAGAAAGCATGTCACCCGATTCTTTCTGGTCAAAAGCTTTTCCTTGCATAATAATTTGAGAAAAATAATCAGTGCAATTCGTGTTCATCTAATATTTGATTGTATAGATGCATATTATCTATGGATGGAGATCCTCTAAAGTTGAAAGCAACTTTATAGGTGAAGTTGGATGATCTTGACCCTTAAATTAAAATCAAGGGTTAAGATTTAAATATTACTTTTAAATCTTGAGCCTTAAATTTATCCAAAGGTCAACAATCTTCCAACTTTACCTATTAAGTTACTTTCAACTTTAGAGGATCTCAATCCATTATCTACTCATGATCTGATCAATCTTAGAATGTTGTTGTTTTATTATATAATGTGATTAAAATCAGCTACTCGAATTCTTAAAGAATACCTTCAGATGATGAATCTGGGAGGTACTTCGCCAGCCGATATTTCTGTAACAAATAAGCTTACATAAGTCAACAAAGTGACAGCGTGTCCAGAGATCGATCTGTATGGTAAAGGTAGCATGCCACCTACCTGCAAATGGCTCTTCACATGATAAATTGTTAGACCTTGAACACCCATGACTCTGAGCACGCCTTTTGGAGTGGCCCCTGTACAGGAGAAGTCGGTTATAGCATTGATATATTGTACAGTTTAACTAGTTTACTTGAAGCCCATCACTTAACAACTGAAGTTTTTGTCCAGGTATTTCTACTTTTAACGAATATGGTTAACCTAGATTCAGATGAGCCATGAAATACCAGCACTGGAGAAATTTAGGGTTTGCTACTGGCTTATTACAAATGTTAACTAGACTAGCTCGAAAAAATAACAATCTCAAGTCAAAAAAACAGGATCACCTGTTTGAGCCCACACTCGAGGTTCATTTCATTTAACCCATGTAAGAAGATGTTTTTCGATATGGCTTAAGATCATGTAAGCTCAAGTTTAAGCAAATTTATTGTTTTATACGAATTATTAAGACTGGAAATGTATTTCTGTAGCTACAAGTAGTCCCTCACTCCCAGAATTGCAGTTTTAAGACTCAGATAAGATTTAAAAAAGCTGTTTACTATTACATAGAGGCCCTAAATACATTTCCAGGATCGACTTAAGAATTTTGCAACCAAACTTAGCTATAACCACCTTTGAAATGCTTAATAGAAGACCATTACCCCCCAAGGTTATATTCAAGAGCACCATTGTAATTTTATAAAAGAAATAGAAGTAACAGAAAGTTGAATAAATATCAAAACTATCTTTGATACTTTTCTTCCTGTTTTTGGCCAGGCTTGAACTTGAACTCACCTTTGCTAGTAGTGGTTTAACTTAAAGCTCATTTAAACTAGCTAGAGGCACAAACATAAGCTTCAAACAGGCTTGATCGATGTTTTGAAAACTGATCTTAAGTTATATATTACATTACCAGGCAAGGAAGCAAATATCAGCTCAGCTTCAACATAACCCTATATACAGTTCCATTTTAACAGCTTCCAACATGATGAACTACAAGATATTTAATCAAAGTTTTTACTTGTTTCAAGGATACCATGTTTTGAGGTTTCTGCCAACATTGTATCACAGTTATTGGCAAATTATACAATTCCATGAATAGGCCATTACAATGCATTTACCTTGGGTGATTTAAGGTTTTCCAACTCTCATTTAAGTCCTAGAAAGTACATTTTGTCATAGTTTTTTAACATAGAAAGATAATAATGTCAAACCTTTTTATAGTCTGTCAGCTCTTTTAGTTTAATAATCTAGTGAAACCCATTCCAATTGATATTAGTCCTTACAGCTGATCTGGTTACTGTATAGAGTTAATATTTTCCTATTATTTAAAGGTGTCAAAAAACAAAAGCTCATGTAACTTTATTCAATTTCTCCTAATGGAAATGCTATTGGATATCTCCTTTAAAGAATACCAAGAAACCTAGTACTGGTTGGTTTAGGCCAATTAAAAAAATACGATAATCCATCATTATACTATTCGGGTGACGAAGAACTCTAGAAACATTAAAATGAGGCATCAACTTAGCCCTCCACGGCTATCTCATATCAATTATGATGGTACCCTATACCCAACACTTTGCCTAAAGCTTCTTTGACGAGTTGCCCATATAAACCTTGGTCTAGTACATCTGAAAGTAATTATGTAATAATAGAAGTCTACCTATCATGTTAACAGATATGATGCAGTATAATGCCAGGTTAAAAAGTTTTTGCGCTTAAGCAAAATTAGATATTATTAATGCTTCCACTTGCAGGGGAAAATAGGTCAACAAAAAACAGTGTAGATATAGTGTTCTAGTTACAGGTATCGGTTTGGCAGTGATAAAGACTGAAGCAAAATAAGAAAGAGAGATATAGGTAAACAGAACTTTCAATTGATCGTCTTTAAATGCAAATTGGTATTATGTCTGTCTGTTCTTGTTATTCTTGTTTTAGTCTGGGCTATGGTTTTTAATCGGCATTAGAGAGGCAAGTTTCATCTGATATCTTTTTTCCCGACTTGCGTACCATTAATGTACTGTAAATCATTTCTTAAAAATTTACAAGGGTAACTCTCTTAGCAACCAAATACAAGTTTCAATTTATCACGCTTATTCATCATTAGCTGTGTGTTTATGCCCAGAATAAGAGAGCGCAGGAAGCAAATGCAAGTAATAAAGTTAAACGTTAGGCAATTAATATCAAGATCACTCACTATCTGGGCCACCGAGTTGTGCGACAGCATCGACAAATCGTTCATGAAGTTCATGCGTCCAACGGAGTCGTTGTTTAGAAGCTAAACTGGGGTTGTTGTTGATACCATTGACAACATCCATAATAACGAAACCACTATCAGCGCATAATATGTTATCGCACACTAATGCAGAACAAGCAGCACTCTTCTCTCGATATACAAGTCAATCATTCACCTATACGAAAATAAGACAGAGGCTAAGTTACACAAGAAAGGAGTACGTGAAGTTGGAATCAATTAGATAACCAGGAGGAACAGGAAAGACTTTATCACTACGTACTACTTCAATTGTCCTACAGACCACTACACTATTAGATGTCTAATTAGGTCACTTATACCTTTTTGTTTCCTATCCCGAGTCATTCGTTATAAAAACACGAGGGTTTCAAAAATATTAAAAGTTTTCTAATTACACGATGAACTAAAGCTTTATCTGATGATAATGATAATGATAGTATAACTAATATACAACAATACTTGATTATTTTATATACGGCTATACGAGATAGCAGGCTATTTCAATCATTGGATTCAATGGTTAGTTAGACTTCATTGAATTACTAGTGAACGACAACAAATGTATAAATGAAGGAATAAATGGAGTAAATAAAATTAGAAACAACAGGAATACTCAAATAAAGAAACTTAGTACTTACTTTACTAACTGAGTAATAATTAGGATTAAAAATAGAAAGTTAGGGTTGAGTAATGAGTAAATATAGTCGATCTCCAGACATATATATACAGAATATATATAATATATTCCGATGATGTAGCAAATGAAATGAAAAGAGGTGGCGGAATTTGTATAGATGCTTGCATAAACACACACACACACACACGCTCTAAGTAGTAATTGCAATTATATGGTATTATAAATAATAATAGAAATAAATTAAAAAATAGAATAAGAAATCGAGGAAAAACCTGCCAAATGTGGAAAGAAGGAAGGAAGAAATGGATCGGATCAATGGAAATAATTAAGCAACACAAATCCAAATTAAACCAAAGCGGCAGTCAGATGTTGATGACGATGATGATTGGAAGGGGGCTGGGTCTTCTTCTGTTAATATATATAAATAAAATAAAAATATAATAAATAATAATAATATGTTTATAGACGACGAGTACGTCTATCTCTGTTTCGGGTCGGGTCAAAAAAGGGGTGGCTCAGTTCATTTCAAGAAACAAAGGTCCGTCCAGAAACCCAAAACCAAATTTATAATTATATCTACCTATATTATAAGAAGACCTTTTTTTACTGTAGTACGGTAAAAAGAGGCCACATCAGCCGTGAATAATAAGTTACTATTATGAAAAAAAAAGATAACAGAAGCGACCACCACCAACCATTTACCCTCAATAATTTTTCTCTAACTCTCTCTCTAGCTTTTTCCATCTCTATCTACTCTCGCCGGAAAACACGCAGTGTCTCTTCTCTCTTCTCTCGTGTCTCTTCTCTCTGATGTACTGCAGAAAAACACACTCACACCCGCCCCTTTTGTTACAAACCACCGCCGGCCTCCTCCCTTCTCTCGCCGGAAAAAACACAATAAAAGTCCCCCTCCCCACTATTATTCTCCTTTCTTATTTTCCATTCTCTTTCTCATGTATCCCTGTATCCCACACACAGCTTTCTCGCTCTACAAAGATTTTCCTGTCTAGGCAAACATGAAGTCCAAATAGTAAGCCTTCTTTTAGTCTTTGATAATTTTTATTTAGATCTCAATTTCGTATTTTTATTTACTAATATACTTTGATTATGCTAGATCTATGTTATTTATGTTCAAATTTGCTTTAGTTTGTTGGTTTATGATGATGATGATGATTTAGGGTTCTATCATTGTTTTCAATTGGGGGGTTTTAGTTTCCATATAAAAATACGTAGGCCAAATTGGCTATGCTAATTATATGTTTTGTTGTTAAAGCTTGAATCTTTATTTAGAATTTGAAGGTGTCCCTTGATTCTGTTACTTTCTTTCTATATAACTTAATTTGTTAAAGTAATAATTTTGCATGAATGTATATGTATTACATAAGAAAGAAATAAAGAAAAAGTTTTGAAATAATTTAAGTAAATTACATCATGTGCTTTATATTATTTGATAAAAGTTTGGGATAAACTTATAGTAAGTGGCAACATTTGTTCAAATTTTTTGAAACATTTATACGATTGTGTGCTTAAGACGATCGATGTTTAAGGTAATTAACTTCAATTTTTGGGATGCCGCGGGACAAGAGAAGCTTAGCCTTCGATATTGTTAAGTTAAAGTTGAAAGACTTGGTTTGTGTGACTTTTTCAGCTGTAAGTGGAGTTTTGAGCTATAAGCTATTGTGACGGGTTTACTTTCAAACTTGTAGATATATATTTTTTATCTGGGTGTAAAGGTTCCATCACTGATATTTTTCGTGTTTGTAGATCTCACTGTGTTCTCATCTCATAAATTTTGTTCAATTTATTGTTATGTATCCAGAATAAGAACTAATAAATAAAGGTAAATCTCCCTCTCTCTCCAGGTTGAAGACAAGAATGGTGATCACTGACTATTTAATTTCAACACGTTATTGCATCAAAGATAAATTGACATGATTATGCTCGACACATGGTATTTTTAATTTCCTTTTCAGAAACTTATTTAAAAGATATGTGGTTTAAATTGTTTGTTGATTATATTGTTTAGTTGCTCTGAAGTTTTGGTTGGAATATGTTAATATACGAGTTTAAGTCCGTCATTTTGTAGATTGGCAAAGCAAAGTATTTTCGAGAAACTCATGTTTTATCAGATGCTAAGACAAAAAAAACGTTATTTATTTTTATAAATGGTTTTAAAGCGAATAAATAAGATTGGGATTGTACAATTTGATATTTTATTTTTTCTTTCATAACTCTTTGAGCGACAGTAGAAGTATCAAGGGATAAAGCATAAACTTGAAAATAGATTTCCATGGAGTTGAACGCAATTCCAAATTGGCTGCTGCATATTCTGTTATGGATGAATATGTTTATGTCGATTGTTGATGAGAGAAGTGGAATTAATATAATCCGTAATGCCATGTACAATTGTGGGTAAGCTTCAATTTGTTTCAAATCTTAACTGGTTAACCAGGTACATTCTGAATTTCTGATAGCTTAAATAAAAGGGAAACAACTCAAACGAGGAAAAAGTACTATTTGATGGAATCAATTTTTTATAGCATCTTAAACAGTTTTGTAAAGGCATAAAAATTTTCAATTAATTTTTTTAAAGAATTAGATTATCTCTTGACATGTTATTTTTTGTAATCTTATACGCTATGTATAATTTATTTGGAAAAAAAACGTTTCACAACGTCTGGTCCAAAATATTACCAAATGATTCCCCTTTTGACCTATTAACTAACCTGCCATTTTTTCTTCTCTAGGTATCATGCTCTGTAATCCTTTATCTAATACCTTTCATTGGAAGTCGTTACATGTATAGACGTCAAGGGATGTGTCGTCGGCTACTGGATGCACTTAGATCCGTATGTTCCATATCTTCCATTTAACTTTATCTAACACCTTGGCTTAACAAAGTGGTTGGTTGAACTGAGTTGTTTGCATCATTGTTTTATGATAGAAGGACATGAACGACAAGTGTTATACTAAATTACGCCAAACTTCCATTGTTTTATTAGTTATATCAGCAAAAAAAATTTGTCTATCCTTCACGAATAGCATCTTAAACAGTTTTGTAAAGGCATAAAAATTTTCAATTAATTTTTTTAAAGAATTAGATTATCTCTTGACATGTTATTTTTTGTAATCTTATACGCTATGTATAATTTATTTGGAAAAAAAACGTTATTTATTTTTATAAATGGTTTTAAAGCGAATAAATAAGATTGGGATTGTACAATTTGATATTTTATTTTTTCTTTCATAACTCTTTGAGCGACAGTAGAAGTATCAAGGGATAAAGCATAAACTTGAAAATAGATTTCCATGGAGTTGAACGCAATTCCAAATTGGCTGCTGCATATTCTGTTATGGATGAATATGTTTATGTCGATTGTTGATGAGAGAAGTGGAATTAATATAATCCGTAATGCCATGTACAATTGTGGGTAAGCTTCAATTTGTTTCAAATCTTAACTGGTTAACCAGGTACATTCTGAATTTCTGATAGCTTAAATAAAAGGGAAACAACTCAAACGAGGAAAAAGTACTATTTGATGGAATCAATTGTTTATAGCATCTTAAACAGTTTTGTAAAGGCATAAAAATTTTCAATTAATTTTATTTAAAGAATTAGATTATCTCTTAACATGTTATTTTTTGTAATCTTATACGCTATGTATAATTTATTTGGAAAAAAAACGTTTCACAACGTCTGGTCCAAAATATTACCAAATGATTCCCCTTTTGACCTATTAACTAACCTGCCATTTTTTCTTCTCTAGGTATCATGCTCTGTAATCCTTTATCTAATACCTTTCATTGGAAGTCGTTACATGTATAGACGTCAAGGGATGTGTCGTCGGCTACTGGATGCACTTAGATCCGTATGTTCCATATCTTCCATTTAACTTTATCTAACACCTTGGCTTAACAAAGTGGTTGGTTGAACTGAGTTGTTTGCATCATTGTTTTATGATAGAAGGACATGAACGACAAGTGTTATACTAAATTACGCCAAACTTCCATTGTTTTATTAGTTATATCAGCAAAAAAATTTGTCTATCCTTCACGAATAGCATCTTAACTCTTATAATTGGTAACATACAATGTCTAACAACAACCCAAACAAAGTTGTAGCTATGTTTTGGGCTGCTATAAATCTAGTGGATCGAGTTGATAGCGCTCTAAAGACTTGACAGTCGCAATGAAACAATTGAGTAGATCAGAGAAAGAAATTCAAGCAATTGAGTTTGTCGAACCTTTTCGTCATTTGTGTACCCTTGAAGCACAAGAGTCTCTTCACAACATTATGCTTGAACTGTACACGGTACATTGCACTCATTTACCGTTACCTTTTTAGGTAACCCATAAGACTTTGTGTTTAAGATGTTTAATTATCATCATGAACATTTTTAGAACCGTTGGAGGAGCAGACGCATTTGCTTGAGTCAAGACTAAAGCATATTGAGGATGCTGCAATATAGAATGTGAAACGAACAAGAATTGCCGGATCGCAAGGTAAGAGAATTCAAATCACAGTGGGACAAGAGTATTCAAGATATTTAGGCAACCTGACATTCGTTTCGCATTAATTAGGTTGAAGCTTTCGAGTGGGTATAACTCCAAGTGTATCTATTGATTAACTAAATTTTAAATAAAAAGAAAACATATTTCAAATGAATACTCTTCAAGTCGTTCCCAAGTTTTTGAGATATTCATTGGTTGTAAATGTGCATAAAGTTGTGGTCTTACAAGCTAGAATTTCCTTACTTTTGATTTGTTTGGATGATTTTGGAACTTGGGTATTGTGAATTTGTACCTACAGATTCATATGCATTTCTTATCAATTGGTATGGAATATACTATATATACATTATATTATTCCAGTTTTTGGCCCTCCATTGAAGGCAGTGAGTTTTGATTTTGTCAATTTAGATATGTGTTAGTTGTTTTCGTTTCCATTTAGTTATCTATAGTTTTTTTTGTGTGTATCGTTTGGTTAGTCTTTTGTTTTATTCTTTTTCACTATAGATTCACATTAAACTGCTATAGTTAAAATAATGTATTTCTTAACCAAACAAAAGAAAAAATTATTTAGTGGGTTGTGCATTGCACAGCTGGATACCCGCTAGTATATATATATATATATAACATTTAAGGTTTGGCTTATGAATAGTAAGCCAAGCCGTGAACAGTAACCGGCTTAGACGGCTCGGCTTGCACAGTGACGGCTCCTCGGCTCGGCTTAGCCGATGAACAGTACCGGCTTGGTACTGTTACTGTAGCCATGTAGCAATTTTTTTTTTTTTTAAATTGTTTTCAACTTTTATTTTTAATGGTTTTAGCTTTCAAGATTATTGGTATGTTGTCTAGACATTTGTTCATTGTGTTTTTGTTTGATTTTTTCCTTAAACTTTCAACGGTTTTAGTTTTTAAGATTTATAGTATATTGTTTATTTACATTTTTTTTTCTTTGTTTATCACTTGACGACTGGGCAGTTTAAAAGCTTATAAATGCCAGGTAATTACCAAACAACGGATATGTATCACCACCACCGTTATACACAATGTACGTTTTACGTATTGTTATTTCTCCCGGAGCAAAGCCCGGATAAAATGTTGTTTGTAATAAAATCAAACACTCAAATACTCTATATGCTTTGCTTTTCACGTTTTCGTCTTTTTCTTCGTTTCATATATCGTCTTTTTTCCCTTTTTCTTTTTTTATTTCTTAAATTAGTATTTATTTATTTGTTTTTTTGGAATTTCTGGTTTTAAACCCAAACATTATAGTTTAACTATTAGATTAAACTCGTGTTAAATACACGGATTGTTTATGACATATTAAAGATAAACTAAATATATGTAATATAAAAAAAGTTGTGAAAGAACAAACCATTTAATTCAAATATAAACAATGTAATTAAAATTATGAAAGAATAAATTCAAATATAAATAACGTAATGAAAATTAAAGTAATATAATGTAATACTGGAACATTGACAAAAGTTTTGTAGAATGATATAATTAAAGAAACTTCTTGTAGATTTTGTTGTGTATTTGTTTTTCATGAAAGTTTTGGATTATAGTTGTTATTTGTTAGATATATTATTTTGATTATATATAATCATTGATAATTTGATAAATTATAATTATAGTTTGATGAAGACTAATTGTAAGCAAAGTTGTTGTTTTAAATTTATTAAAAGGTATTTTTTTATTATTTAATTAGTTGGTATTTGGGATAAACATGAGTTTTATATTTTATCTATTTTATTTTAGTAAAATTATTATTTTAAGAAAAGTTAAAAGTGTAAATTAGTGATGGAAAACCAAAAAGTGTAAATTATTTTAGACATATGTTGATTTAATTAATTTTGAGAAATTGAGAGTTGTGATTAGTTAATTAATGTTAGGTTAGTTGTCTTTTAATATATATTAAGAGTAAGACTAGCAAATAACATTTACCATATAAAAATAAGTTTTTCATCTCAAAGATGTTAGAACCACCCCAAATAATAAAATCATTAAACCGAAAATAGGAGAAAATAAAAATAACAGTTAGACTTTGTACATCAAATAAATGCTTAACTTTTCGACTAGAACATTCTTCGTCATTTTTGCATTTTCTCCGTAAGTTTTCTTTAAATCTCAAATGCGAAGTGAGAGTGATGGACGACTAACGATCGCTAGCTCTTTCTTTCCTGTGAATTGACTTCAACTTAAATCAGACGGACAACTTTGCAATTTCTTCATAAGTTTTCTTTAAATCTTAAATGTGATTTATAATTCTTTAATCACACTCTTAACTGTCATAATAAGCATAAAATGCATGTGGATTTCAAATAAAAAAAATCATGCATTCTTAAGATCATTATATGTAGGGAAAACCGTACAAACATAAAACCTTGTAATCATATTCTACAATTTCATAACAAACTTCATAGTATATATATTACATAGATTGTGTTATTGCTCGTGATTACCAACATTGGCATCAGAGCGGTTTTTCGATTCAGGGAAGAAGAAAGATCAATCAGAAGATCACTGTTTAATTCTTGTTTAAGAAACAGACACAAAGCGGTTTTTTGATTTGGGAAAAGGAAACTCGATCAGAAGGGCAATGCTTTTAGAAACAAATCATAAGGTTCGAACAGATACGCCTTTCTTTCTTTACTTTTTTTTTGGGGGGATTGCAACAGGAAAAGAGACACCATTTATTTCTTGAGGAATGCTAGATCTACAAACAATTTACAAACAAATGAATACAAACACATGTGGCATGAGGTGTGGACCAATCAACAAAGAGAAAAAGAGAAAAAAGAGAAAAAAATGACTTGATTTGATTGGTTGAAAATTTGTTTGTAAACTTTTGTTTGTAAATTGTTTGTCAACTTAGCATTTCTCTTATTTCTTCAGGAAGAAAAGTCAAAAGACTTTTGTTTTAAATATTAAAAAAACTACCGTAAATCTTTTTGGTGGAGTTAATTTGCAACTTCGAAAAAAAAGAAACAACAATTTGTTTTTTTATTATTATCCTTTTCTTGCAAAGACTTATTTAGCAACAACAAAAAAAAAAAACAAATATTTTGTTGATAACCTTAATTGTGAAAACAGATAACACCGATTTTAGTGATCATAAAGCAAGGGAAGTTTTGTTGTTCTTGGATAAAAAGATTAAAATTGTTGTATAGTTTTTCTGGGTATACTTTAAAAAAAACGGAAAATACAAGATAAGGGAAAATTTGATTCTTAGACAAAGACGGTTACCAGTTTTAGAAGATTGGGTTAGGATAGTTTAAGATCAACAGCGGATTAGCAGGATTGATAATCAATAGTGGGATAGCGGGTTTTGATTATCAAAAGCGGAATAGTGGGATTGATATAGATCAATAGCAGAGAAGCGGGTTTGATTTGTCAATAGCGGAGAAGTGGACATAGTTGTCATTAGCAGGAGGCGGAAGTGGCAATTATTTGCAAGGCGGATTTGACTTTCAACAGCGAGGCGGGTTTGATCAAACACCTAGAAATCAAAGAAACTAGGAAAGAAAAATAAGAAAATGACGGGTGACGGATCCAAGAAAAACAACAATGAACTTATGAAGGACAGTGGAACATCAATGACTTTCCAATGCCCGGTTCTCAATTCAACGAATTACACAATTTGGGCAGTAAAAATTAAAGCAATTTTTAATGTCTATGGAATCTGGGAAGCAGTTGAACCAATAGAGGACGCTGAAGTTGATCAAAAGAAAAACAACATGGCAATTGCAATGTTATACCAAGCAATTCCAGAAAATACGGTTTTGCAAATTGCAAGCCTTACTTCGGCAAAAGAAATTTGGGAATCATTAAAGGTTCGACACATGGGAATTGAAAGGGTTAGGGAAGCACGCATTCAGACACTCGAGTCAGACTTTAAATCTTTAAAGATGGGTGCAAATGAACCACTCGATGTCTATGCGGGAAAGATTAGCGAGATTGTTCACAAGCAAGCAATCTTGGACATACTTTGGGTGAAAAAAGACAGATTCGGAAACTTCTAAGTTCGGTGCCAGAAAGGTTTATTCAAATAGTAGCAGCAATTGAGCAGTTTGCGGATTTGAATAAAATGACATTCCAATAAGCCGTAGGGAGATTAAAGGCCTTCAAAGAACGCACAAAGAGGCAAACTAAGGAGGAAGACATGGCTGGTAAGCTTCTATTTACCAAGGAAGACTTTAAGGAGAAGGGTAAACACCATAAATGTGAGCATTGCGGTTGTGGAAACTCAAATCAGAAAGACTTTGGACGTAGTCGAGGACGAGGTCGGGGGTCCGGGATAAGTCAAGGCGATGGTCGAGCACAACGGGACGAGAGCAACATAAGGTGTTTCAAATGCAATGAATTTGGGTATTTTAGCAATGAATGTCCAAAGTGGGAAAATGAGCATGAGGCAAATTTGATCCAAGAAGATGATGAACCAACACTGCTGTGATGGGTCGTTGGATCAGGAAGGGATGAAGACTCAAGGGGGAGTGTTGAAGTTAAACTAAATAGAGAATATAATAAAGTTTAAGGGTGTATTATGTGTAAGTCTGATGGTGGTTTTTATTTTTACTTTTAAATTTATAAAATGTTGTACAAGTAATTATCCCAAAACACACACCTTACGAGCAGAGAACCCGATCGGATGTAGTATAGTTAAGTGATAAGTTACAGGATCGTTCTCAGAGACGCGTTGCTTTACCTAATCTAGTAATACGTGTAATTCTAGCGGTTGTGGGGTTGTCATGATTTCCTATTAAACTAATTAAAATACTGAAAAGTAAATAGAAGCCGCAATCGCTTATTCAGCGAGAGGCTTAGTCTGAAAATAGTTTGAAAAAGCAAATAACAGTAATTAAATTAAAATATTTGTTTGGTATCTCAGATCTCATGGTACGACCAAATATCATTCTACCTACTTGCTAGACTGTTGGAAACTTAATCACGGCTCAGATTCTCGTTAGATTCATTTTGCCTAAGTAACTAGTGCTGTCGCTAGACTCACACTACTCTATAAACAAATTCTCGTTAGATTCATTGTTTAAGCATTAATGACCTAAAGTTTGTGTTACTAATTCATCTTTTAGTTACCCCGCTCTTAAGCCATGACCAGATAATAATTCTCTCCGGTGACCACAGTGCTCGTTTCCAAGTCACTGGATCGCATCTGACATTGTTAAGCATCATGTTCTATTCATCCTAATTACTACGGTTCTGGATCCCTCGGTTACAAGTGAATCACCTTTTACATCTAGTTAAAGACCGACTAGTGTTTTCCATCCTTATGTATTAATCCTAGTGTATGATTATAGACCGATCATCATAATTAAATCAATACATGCAGATATAGAACCGATAATAACATGAAGAACTAGTAAAACATGGATCTACGATAAACAGTAAAACACACTCCAACAGATCTAACAAATAAAGTAAAATAGATAAACATCTACATGGTCACATCGATCCAAACAAGTATTCAACCTACTAGTCTGACATTATTAAAGGAATAACAAAGTCTGAAAAGATGAAAGACATTGTTTACCAACTGAAAATAAAATAAAAGAGTAGATCTAGGTTGAGGATGAAGATCGGAAGGTGTTAGAAGCTCCCAAACCTCCTTGGAATCTGCAAAGTCGACCTAGGGTTGAATATGGGCGCCTAGGGTTGCTGAATCGGCTCTCTCTTAGGGTTTTGAGGGTTACTTCGACTTAAATAGGTGTTTAAGTCGGTTGCTAATTTGGGACGCCCAGCGGCGCTGGGATGGGCTTCAGCAGCGCTGGGACTGGTCCAGCGGTGCTGGCAAGGTTGCCAGCGGCGCTGGCAGCTCCTGCTGCTTCTCGATTTGCTTCGTTCGGCTCCCGGATCACCTCCTTGTGTCTTGTAACTTCATAGGCTTCCATCTTGAGTCACTTGATGCCATTTACCCTCACTCGCATCTTCCGTGAACCTGCGTAATCATAGAATTCATTAAGTACCGATAGTTCCAGAATATTAACTCATTTAAGACATAGAAATGAAGCCTTTTGATAGGGGTTTTTATCACAAAATGGAAGCTCATCATATACCCCCATGCTTAAGTCTTCGCTTGTCCTCAAGCAAATAGTCCAAGAAAATAAAACAATGATGAGCGGACTACTTAAGTGTTCAAGTTATTCTACTTTATTAAAAACATTTGAAAGATTAGTCATGCAAAATGATTTGAGAAAGCTTTAGACAAAATCAGTAAGCTATAGCTAGAGGTAAGATAATTGGTCAATCAAAACTAAAAGCTAACTTTTTATTTGTGTTAATACCTCTAAAACCGTTCTATAATTCCACATGTCTTACAGCTCAATCTTACTTCCTTCTACTGACTAGTTAAACACTTAATTAAAGTTTGTATAGCAATCAGAACTACTAGCTACTAGCAAGGCATTTATATTCATCGTTTGTGTACTTGTGAGTCACTACTTAGACATACCCTCACACTACAGTCATGCTCGCTAGCTAAACACTAAAGCAGTTATACGATATCATCATCTTTAATAGTTGAGACAGCGGTGACAGGCCGGTGGTTCCCCACTCGCAGAGCGACATAACTCAACTAATGGTTAGAGTTTATACCTTACATCAAGACAACGGTGACAGGTCGGTGGTTCTCCACGCGCAAAGCGACATAACTTGATGCGTATAGATTTTACTCGTTATTAGTTCTTTGAACTCTTTTAATTAATCTACTGATTGCCTTTCTTAAGATTACTACATTATTCATGCAATAGACATTATCAGAGACCCCAGATGACTCATACACTTACTCCGCATGCAACTAGTTCACAATAAATAGTGTAAGAATTAAGGCGAACCATACGTCTAAACTAGTTCCTACACAAGCACTTATAATTAAGTCCAATTAATACACCTATACTAATGACTAGATAGCTCTAATTGCTAGGCATATTAAAGTCCGGTTAAATGTGCTATGGCAAACATAATAGCATTCAGTTTCAGTCTAAGCTCTAATCCAGTTGGAAGAATGAACAGCCACAAATCTATAGTTAAACTAACAGTCCTAACTAACCGTTCATCTACCAAAGCTAATATTGCTTAGTTATCATCATCTTTTGTCTACTTGCAAAGCTTATATTCTCAAAATGATTTTCCGACATAAGAAAATTTGAATTTTGCATGAAATACGTAGTAGAAAACTTATGATAAATCAAGCAATTAAACCACGGGTTTTTCCTATTCCATCCCCCCACACTTAAATTGTACAACGTCCTCGTTGTACTGAACCTAACATAACAGGGTAATAGGAAAAACACGTAAAGATAAAGGATTAACGAAACTTCCTGGGCTTATGTTGCATGATTGTTGTTGAAGATGGCATTTGCGGAGCCACTTGAATGATATTGAACTTCAAAAACTTGAGTCGTCTCCATTTGATGGCGATCCATTGATGCATCTCCACCTTCTTTTCTTTTTGGTATTTTCTGATTTTTTCGATTTTTTTTTGGATTTTTGGGTTTTTCTGATTTTTTTTTATTTTTCACGATCTGGTGTGCAGACTGGAGCTCGGAGCGGCGTTGGCTAGCAGATAGCGGCGCTGGACACTCTTGAGCGGCGCTGGGTGCTGGTGAGCGGCGCTGGATCTGCACAGGTGCAGGTCTAGCGGCGCTGGAAGTGGCTAAGCGGCACTGGGAAGCCCAGGTGGCTTTCCCAGCGGCGCTGGAGGTCCTCCAGCGGCGCTTTTGGCTCCTGTACGTGTTTCGATGTCTGATTTTCTTCAACGATTTGATGTTTGAACTCCCCCACACTTAGCTTTTGGCCAAGTGCCTGGTTTCCTTCAGACTACAAGACAAAATACTCCTGCACACTTCAATCAAAATATCAAAATGGAAATAACAAGCTAAAACATAAAAATAAAAATAAAAATAAAAACGAAATACGATTGCAATAAGTTACTTGTTCCTTTGATCCATCGAAAGCTTGCATCTGTGATTCTAAAGACATACTCATAAAATAGATCACAAATGATAAAATTCAAAACAGTTCACTAAATTGCAATTAGTCACATATTCCTAAAAATGAAAATAAAAATAAAAATAAAAATAAAATACGGCTTGGGTTGCCTCCCAAGAAGCGCTAAGTTTAACGAGTCTTCAGCCGGACTCGGCCTAGGAACTAGGTTGAGGAAGAATACGGGGTCGGCCGGGGGCCGGTTCCCGTTGGAAATAGAATGTAAAGGTCAGAGGTATATTTTAGATGCGATTCGATTCTTCTTTTCTTAAGCTCCCATGCAAAACTCCTAGCTTTGCACCTAGTACCGAAGGGGTTGATCTTACTAATGTCCTCCTTAGTCAAAACTACTTGGTTGTATCCCATAGTCAAGGTTATCTTCTTTGCTTTCACATTAACCGATGAACCTACCGAAAGCAAGAATGGTTGACCTAAAATCACATGATCTCTAGTAATTGAATCATCCTCAACTATAAAGAAATCAGTGGGGATGTCTAATCCCTCTATCCTAATGACTAAGTTTCTTATGAAGCCTTTAGTTAAAACCTTGGCTCCTCCTACTAACCTAATATCTAATTCTTCCCATTTTACTCCATTCCTATATTTCTTCAAATTATTCTTGTAAATTTCTATGGACAAGATATTAGATGTGGCTCTAAGGTCTATATAGGTGTTCTTCAAAACAGTTAGAGCTAATGTAGCATGGAATCTGAAAAATGCTAGGGTCACCGTAAAACTTACCATTTGGTTCTCTAGCCATTATTTCATTCATTTTGTCTCTTTCTAGGTCGGCTACACGCTCTTCCCACTTAATATTTCCTAGGATTCTCTTAACCCTATTTGCTACTTCTCTACCATTTCTTAATTGTTCCTCTACTTTCTCCTTTAATTCCTTTAATTCCATGAAACTCTCATAACAGATTTTTCTTTTAGGCTTAGTTTCTATGGTCTCCTCACTTATTGGCATTTCTAATTGTCCACTAGGGTTTTGTTAATTATCTATCACCTCCATCCTAAGACATTCACCCTTAATCAGTTCATCCTCTTCTTCTAGTTCGGGCACTTTAACCCTACTTTGACCATTTGACAAAGATATTTCACGTTTAAGAACATGGATGATAGCATCCGCAACATGCAAAAATGGTCGGCCTAAAATTAGGGGTGTCACTACTTCACTTACCGATCAAGCACAACAAACTTAGTCCAAAATTCTAATTCCTTAACCCTGACATGGACTCGTTCGACAATCCCCTTGGGTTGTCGGTAAGTCTGATCGGCTAACCGAATGCTCATGTTAACGGGTTTAGCAAACAAAGGGTAAGTTTCTCATAAATCATAGTAGGCATAACATTAATACTTGACCCTAAATCAGCTAATGCACTCGAAAAATATTCATCATTGATGTGACCAATTTATACCCATCGCCCACATCGTTATTGGCCTTTTTATTATATGTTTTTAGTCGATTTTGCTGGCATTTGGCGCGTTTATGGGTTTTGTTAGTGGTTTCAGGTTCTAAACAGGTGACGTGTCCGTTTGGTGCAAATTCGAGTAATTTTGAGGTCATGAAGTTGATTGGAGAGTTCGAGAGTCGTTAAGATGAAAAGAGATAGAAAAAATATGCAAGTATTCATAAGTTGATGTGTGGCCTTCGGTCAGTAATATTGTACTGCGACGCAGTGGTGGTGAACAAGTCCACTGCGCCGCAGTCATCTTTGTTGTAAGGCACTACCAGTCCAGTAATATTGTACTGCGACGCAGTGGTGGTGAACAGGCCCACTGCGCCGCAGTCAGCTAGTGGAAAAGGTGCATCATGACCAGTGTATTTGTACTGCGCCGCAGTGGCAACCACACCTAGCCACTGCGCCGCAGTCAGAGGATTGAAAAGTGTGGATTCGACCAGTGTATAAGCACTGCGACGCAGTGGGATGTGCATTTGCCCACTGCGCCGCAGTCAGCCTTGACAAACAAGCACAAATGGGCAGTATAAAAGCACTGCGACGCAGTGGAATGTGCATTTGCCCACTGCGCCGCAGTGAGAGTGCGGGACTGAAAGGTTTTTGGCAGTTTTTGCATCAGATTAAAGGGGGTATAAATAGTTTTTGAAACCTAATTCCCAAATGATCAAATCTTCTTTCTAAGAGCTGCACTTCAGGGAACACCTTCAAGGATCAATTCAAGATTTCAACATCTTCCGATTCATTGAAGATTCACGTGCACCCACTTAGATCGTATCTATTTTATTGTCTTGCAATTTCTATTCCTCAAACAATTGGTACATCATGTTCTTCCTTTACTTTGATTGTTATTTCAATTTAATTATGAGTGGCTAATATTTCAATCATCCACCTTGATGTAACTAGACGAATGATGTGATTGCTAGATGTTTTAATTCAAAGAGTTGATTTCAATTATCGTTGTGTCGAGATCTTGATGATTTAATTCCTTTATATTTATTATTATGATATTGGTGGCATGTGTGTTCTTCGTTAGTGGTACTAGTTGGATACATATGTGATTTTCAAACGGTTGCTTGTCTATGAGCAATTATCACTAGTTCATGGTGTGATAGTGAATGTCATTTTAATAAAAGGAATAATTTTGTCAACGTGTTTAGAAGCGGTTGGTGGTACCACGTTTTAATTCACATAGGCTCGATTGGTAATGTGATAATCAAGTAAACTAATTGTTGGTAAGGTTGTCTAGGCATTGGTGGTACCGGCTTGGGTAATTAAACTAGCAACTTAGGTGTTTGGGTGTTTTGTGAGTGGTTGGTGGTACCACGCGAGCATTTTATCCTTTCACGATTATCGTGTCAACTCTTAATGAATTTGGTCTTAATTGAATGCAATCACGTTTGAAGTCTAGCGAAGTCAAGGTGGATGATCTTTACTATTATTGTTTGCAGTTTTACCTTTACCTTTACGCGTTTGTCTTTTAAGTTATTTTAATTTAATTGTCAAAGAGAGATTCAAAGCGTTCCACCCTTTTTCCAAACTACTTTGTTAAACAATTGATTCAAACCAATCCCCGTGAACGAACCTGGACTTACTTTTTAACTATACTGCATACGATCGGGTCCACTGCCCGATAGTGCGTAGTAGTGAGTTTCAAGGTATTTCTAGTTTTAAATTTTAAACTCGATTTAGCACATCAAGTTTAATAGTGCAAGGAATAAGAAAACTTCCTGGATCTTCAGATGCTTGTTGTAGCTGTGTCTCGTCATTCGGTGCTTCGGGATCTTGAACTTCATCCTTACTATCCGAGTCGTCACCATCCTTGATTTTGCATTTTGAAGCGAATTGGGTCTCGACATCTCCTTGGAAAGCAGCTGAAAACGAAGTTTCGCGCGAATCTGGGCTGACGGAGTTGGTAGCGGCGCTGGGGTTCTCCTGGGTAGATACCAGCGGCGCTGGAAGCACCTGGGGGTTGCCAGCGGCGCTGGCTTGTGCTGCCAGCGGCGCTGGTGGTTCCTGGACAGATTCCAATTTTTCGTTTTTGTTCATTTCTTCTTCGTTTTGCTCCCGTATGACCTGTACCTGATTGGACACTTCACAAAAATCATTAGAAAGCTCAGTGGAGTCATTACCTTCGGTGAACACGACGTTCACATTCTCGTTTTGTCCGATTGGTGGTTGGTACTTTTGACTCGTGCTAGGGTTTGAGCTTGACCCGCCTTGGATGATTTGCCTTGGAGTCGGGCTACTCTCCTTCCTTGCATTCTGTTCAATCCATCTATCTATCCTCCTCTCCAGGTCCTTGATTGCGGCTTGTTGATTTCTTGCTCCCTCGTCAACCTTTTGATTGAGATTACTTATTTTCTCATTGAGCGACTTTGCATAGCTTGCCAAGGAGTCATGCCTCTTGTCATTCATGTCCATATACTTCTCCATCATGTTGGTGAGCTTGACAATCAGATCCTCCTTGACTTCATTTTCCGCTTTTGGTTGCTCGGGTTGACCATTATTCCTTTGCCACCTATTTTGAAAAGAACCAAAGTTATTTCTAGCATAACTAGAATTAAAGTTAGAATTACCGGGGTTTCTTTGAAATAGTCCTCGTTGATAGCCTCCTCGGTATTGGTTCTTGACAAAATTGACTTGCTCAGTAGCCTTCTCTTCACAATCCTCGGTATAGTGCATTCCTCCGCAATTATTGCACCCGTGTGCAATCACCTTGAGGTCTTTGTCCATAATGTCCAACCTATCTTCAAAAGTAGAAAAACGGTTAGATAAAGCTTTAAGTTCATGAATTACCTCATTGTCGGAGCTGCTTTCAATGCTAGCCACGGTTCTTCTCGTCCTTCTATCTCGATCTTTATCATCCATATCTCGAGCTAAGCTAGCTTGCACCATATCCTCCATCATCTTGTACGCGTCATTAGTAGACTTGTACAAAAAGTTACCAACGTCGGCTAGGTCTAAATCCTTTTGGGAACTCTTGGTTAAACCATAGAAGAAAATCTCCATGATCTCGTCCTTGTTAAGTCCATTCCCGTGACAGTTTCTGATCATTTCCCTAAGCCTTTTCCATGCATCAACTAGTGATTCTCCCTCGTCTTGCTTGAAAGCATTGATGTCTCAAAGCATTTTCCTAGCTAAACTCGGGGGAAAGAATCGCGAGACGAACTGTTCGCGAAGTTGATTCCATGTAGTGATGGTACCTTCATCGAGCTCATCGAACCAAGCACGTGCCTCTCCCGTGAGAGACGACGGAAATAAGCTAAGCTTCACATCGTCATCGGTGAAGTCTCCTCCGTATTTGAACATTTTGCACAAACTTGTGAATTTGCTTACATGCTTATGGGGGTTGGATTTGGCTCGGCCATCATATTGGTTGTCTTGGATTAACTTAAGGTGGTGGCCTTTGACTGAAAAAGAATCTCCTAGGTTTGGCGGGACAATAGCCGATCCCGGTGTAGGTGCTACGGCTCTCGTCCTTTCCATCATAGGTCGGTCAAATTCGTCCATTTCGGATCTAGGTGAACTAGGTTGCGAAGGTGTTTTTGGTGGGTTTGATGAGGCTGCTTCTAACTGTTGTATCCTAATCCTATCGGGTGATGATGCCCTAATGTTCTTGTCCTTCGATTTGTCTTCCAGCTTGATTACCTAAGTAAAACTGCAAAACTCAAAGAAAAACGTCAAACGCACCAATATAAAAATGAAAAGAAAAATTAAACTACTTAAACTAAAACTGCAAAACTCAAAGAAAAACGTCAAACGCACCAATATAAAAATGAAAAGAAAAATTAAACTACTTAAACTAAAAATGAAATAAAAATTCTACTAAACCCTAATTTAACCTAATTTGACTACTAAACCTAAAATGACTTAAACCTAAGTACTGAAAAGTAACTTTCTCGTGCCGAAACACAAGAAAGGATCGAACTACACTACTAAACTAAGAATGCGTCGCGTCCCCGGCAGTGGCGCCAAAAAGCTTGATGGTGGTTTTTATTTCTGCTTTTAAATTTATAAAATGTTGTACAAGTAATTATCCCAAACACACACCTTACGAGCAGAGAACCCGATCGGATGTAGTATAGTTAAGTGATAAGTTACAGGATCGTTCGCAGGGACGCGTTGCTTTACCTAATCTAGTAATACGTGTAATTCTAGCGGTTGTGGGGTTGTCACGATTTCCTATTAAACTAATTAAAATACTAAAAAGTAAATAGAAGCCGCAACCGCTTATTCAGCGAGAGGCTTAGTCTGAAAATAGTTTGAAAAAGCAAATAACAGTAATTAAATTAAAATACTTGTTTGGCATCTCAGATCTCATGGTACGACCAAATATCATTCTACCTACTTGCTAGACTGTTGGAAACTTAATCACGGCTCAGATTCTCGTTAGATTCACTTTGCCTAAGTAACTAGTGCTATCGCTAGACTCACACTACTCTATAAACAAATTCTCGTTAGATTCATTGTTTAAGCATTAATGACCTAAAGTTTGTGTTACTAATTCATCTTTTAGTTACCCCGCTCTTAAGCCATGACCAGATAATAATTCTCTCCGGTGACCACAGTGCTCGTTTCCAAGTCACTGGATCGCGTCTGACATTGTTAAGCATCATGTTCTATTCATCTTAATTACTTGATAAGTCATAATTAGATATATATTTAAAAGTCTAAAAATGATTATATATATTAATTTTCTATAGAATAGACCTACTTTGATATATATGTTTTGTAAATTTCAGATTTGAGCAAAATGGACAAAAAGTGACTTAAATGGTGCTACAAGAATATTGCTGTTTATTTGTTTTGTTATAGCCGTGCATATGGGAAAGACACAACAGATAGTTCACAAGACTTTTGTGACGTTTTTATAATGGGGCCGTTTCACTTCACCAGCCCAACACCCGTAGTTCTTTTAATTGGGTGGATCATTATGCACATAAGAAGCCCATTACTCCATTAGTTAGTAAATTACTGGCTTTTGCTTTAGGAAAGTGATAAATGTACCACTGTTTTTTATTCATCTACCACAATATACAAGTTTTATAACAGATTATACAAGTCAGTAATGCATATTGGTGGTAGACATATCAAATTTTATGATACAAATATCAGCTCCCTTTGCTTTATGTCGGCTAGTAATATCAGCTTCCTAACCCTTTATGTGTAGGGGAGTTAAAAACCTCATCATGATAAATCTATTGGGTATAGTCAGGCTGATGACGTTAAATTAAGCGCTGAATGGGAGGCAACCCATTAGTTTAGTTAATTTTTGAGTCTTTTTATTTTAATTGTTTTTTAGTTATGTCACCAATAATACAATTGTTCATCATGTGTGACCAACTTTGAAAGAGTCAAAGTTGGGGAGGGGTTTGAGTCGATTTATTTATATATGACAACCCCGGGAGAGAGAACGCATTGGATTTTTGGACTAATGGACTTATCTCTAGTTATGAGCATTGAGGGCAATGCTCGGCTCAAAGTTGGGGAGGGGAGTCAAATTTATTGTTTTGTTTGTTAGTTCAAGTATGTTAGAGCAGGTTCAAGAATAGAAGAAAGATGGTGCAATAGAAGAATATAATGAAGGTTGATACGTATTATGAAGATTTTCAAGTCAACCAAGCTTTAGAACGCATAATCTAAACCCGGGAAGTTTTGTTTTTCTTATACTTTTTAATTATTTCCCCATAGTTTTTATTTAGTTTATTATACAACTTGATTGTGGGAGGGAAGTAAATAGGAAAAACCGGGTAATTTTGAACTTTTGCAATGTTTGTCCTCATAGTTTGATTACTTTTTGCAACATAGGTTTAATAATACTTAGTAAGTAATTGAGCTAATTCCTTTTGGTACAAATTTTTAACCGGGAAATGTAATCTCAAATGATTGATAGGGCGATCCCTTATGGATTAATAACATGACTAGCACGCTTATAGCACCAAAACACCCAAATGTGTGAGATTCTTGATCATTTATAGATATGCTAGGTGTTTTCGGGTTTGGATTGATTGACCTTGTAAATTTGTCCCTCTCATAGGCTTTTGAATTTATTCAAGAGTAAGGGTGCTACTTAGAACTTTGAACTATGATGTTCAAGTTTGAGGTTAGTTTTTCCATTTCCGGGTTACTTTCATTTGCTATGAGTGTGCCGGTGATTGTGTTGATTCTAGAACTTGTCCTAGTTGATCATTTCGAGACCGCAGTGAGATCACTTCGGTAATATAGGTATGACTAGAAGACGAAGAGGCAATTTAGGATTAACCCTTTTTCTTTGAATTTCACCCCTTGTTTGTTTTGTTAATTATTTGTTCATGTTCATTGTTATGTGCATGTTTTTAGTAGCTAACTACACTGGTTAGTGAACCACCCTTGTGAAACCCTTGTTACACTCATTTTTAGTGTAAGAAACAATAGAAAACATGTTGTCATTAGCCTATTCTTTGTTTTTAAATCCACCTCAAATATTCCACCTATCCTAGCCATACCGATAGTCGAAATCCATGGTGGGTCATTGGTTGCCTATGCTAGTTGGATGGTTTGGGTTTGTCAAGTTGTGTCGGTTTAATATATTCTCGGTTTTGAGAATAGGTTGAGTTGTCATAAATTTTGGTCAAGTCTAGATTATTCAAACTAGTGAAAGTATGATTTGTCAATGCATTGTAAAGTTCAAAGGAAATACCAATTAGGCAGGGTAAAAATAGTTCACAAAAAAAAGGAGAATAAAAACAGAAAAACAGAAAAACAGAAAAAAGGAAAGAAAAAAAAGGAAAAAAATTAAAAAAATGAACTTGGATTGTCAATTGGTATTTTCATATTTATGTCAAGTCAATTTGTGTTGGTACATTTGTTAAACCAACAAAAGCTTCATTATTCTAATATTTTTCATGGTTAAGTTGATACATTTGTTTTAAACCAACAAAGGTTCTATTAGTGTTCATATTTTTTATAATTGGAGTTGGCACATTAGTTAAAGTCAACAATGGTATGTTATGGTTGTTTAAGTCGTCTTGAATGTAATACACCACAATGGTGTCGGTTTTTAATCGTTCTATTGGGGGGTATTGTTGGGACAACTTCTCGGGTTTTGGACCGTTGGCAACTAATGACACGGGTTGTGTTGGACTAGACTATGTTTTTAAAATTTTTAATTTCTATTTTATTTTATATTTTACAACAATTATCCTAAATATTCCATACCCCCATTTTTAATGACCCTTAAGCCTTCACAACATTACAACCCTTTAAAAGTCCTCTTCTGATGGTTGTACCTGGTGCTTACGCCACGTCGGTGAAGATTTGATTCTAGAACAAGCCTATGGTAAAATAGTATGCATCACGACTAGGCGTTGAGTGATTATTCAATAATCAACCCAATAGTATGTTAGTTGGAGTGTGATAGTGAGATATGTTTCGTTTCATTTGAGCGGTGCTTAGTCGTGTTCTATCAAGGCTTGAGAATCATTTGAGTATTGTTAAACATTTCAGTTTTCATTTAAGATTAAAACTGCCTAACCATTTTAATTGTTTTTCAACTTAATGGTTTAGCTTCTTTTTGTTAATTGTCATGTTTTTCATACTTGTGTACCGAAGGAATAATAAATGATTTTGAAAGATGGATTTGCTTGAGGACAAGCGAAGCTTAAGTTGGGAAGGTTTGATAAGTCATAATTAGATATATATTTAAAAGTCTAAAAATGATTATATAGATTAATTTTCTATAGAATAGACCTACTTTGATATATATGTTTTGTAAATTTCATATTTGAGCAAAATGGACAAAAAGTGACTTAAATGGTGCTACAAGAATATTGCTGTTTATTTGTTTTGTTTATAGCCGTGCATATGGAAAAGACACAACAGATAGTTCACAAGACTTTTGTGACGTTTTTATAATGGGGCCGTTTCACTTCACCAGCCCAACACCCGTAGTTCTTTTAATTGGGTGGATCATTATGCACACAAGAAGCCCATTACTCCATTAGTTAGTAAATTACTGGCTTTTGCTTTATGTCGGCTAGTAATATCTCACGTGGGCAACAAGTTAAAGAAAAACTACATATATTAATTGCATGCTGGAGAAGGCTAATCATTAATTTCGACATATCATAATATTATTCGACATCATCATGCAACAACTATTTTCTACATCAATTGTTGGTAATTTGAAGATGACGATATCCGGCTAAGGTTTTTGTAATCTCTCTCGATGAACAATTTTTAGTTAATTTTATTTGATGAACTTTATTTTCAGTCGCGTAAACATTGTTCTTTTTGGATTATAATTCATACGACTGATTGAGTATTTATTCATTATTATTTGATTTGAATTTTCGTAAGACAATTTATTGTGAGTTAATGATTTGTGCCGAGTCCACCTAGTTTAGGGATTAAGACAGGTCATCTAATTAACATAGGTTGTGCCCAAAACTGTTCTTGTCATTTAATAATAATTATGTCTATGTAATTTAGAATAAATACTCGGTAAAGTTTATTAAGTAAATTAATACGACTTTTGGGATTCGGGAGGGATGCACTTTTTATTATTGTTTACAACTTATCTTTTTATTTTTGTCTTGTTTCATTAATTTAAGTTTAGCTATTTTCATAATTAAAATTAGTTTTCTTTTTATTTTCAAAACCAAACGAAAATTGTTAAAACTTGACTATAACCACATACGCTCCTCGTGGGAATGATATCCACTTACCCTATCTAGTATAAGGTATTTAGATTTATTTTTGATCGGTACTTCGACGTCGATCAAATTTTGGCGCCGTTGCCGGGGAGCGAGTGCGCTTGTAGTTCAAGTTTTATTTTTCTTTATTTATCTTTTCTAGTTAGTTATTTTTCTTTACTTTTAAAATTCGAAAAAATCAAAAAAATTATAAAACCCAAAAATAAAAATAAAAAGATTTTCTCATTTTATTTTAGTTTATTTTCTGCATTAATTATTTTTTGTTCTATGTTACGCGTTTGTTTTTTGTTTGTTCTTTTTAGTTTTATTTTTCTTTATTTATCTTTTCTAGTTAGTTATTTTTCTTTACTTTGAAGGAGTTATGACCCGTATTCAAATACTTATAACTCAAGTTGGAGGAATCAGTCAAACTTTAGATGGAGTGGTGATAATACACCGAATCCAAATCAAGCATACCAACAGTTCAACCACCCACAAAGATCCTTCCAAGAGTGGCCTCAACAGAATTATCAAAATCAGGGCAACATTTACATGCAATGTCAAAATTATGGGCACCAGCAAGACCCATACCAATGTAAGTATGATAACCAATATAAGAACCAGTATGAGAACCAATGTCAAGGGTTATTTCAGGAACAAAATCGAAACCAAATTGACGACCGATTATCTAGATTCGAATCAAAACTGGATTGGTTCATGGAAGAGATGAGAAAGTTGCCATTTTTTGGCTCCTGCCCAGATGAGTATGAATCGACAAGGAACGTCACAGTGAATGACATATTCATGGATTCAGGTGAGTCTTCTGACTTAGTTTATGATTTCCCATTTAATACTGAAAAATATGTGCAGATACAGGAGGTCGAACATATGGAAATTGAAATTGAGAAAGAAAGCTTGGAATATGATCTACCAACCGAGTGTGCCACACCTGATCCTATTGATGTGCCACACTGGATGGGGTTTCAAGAAGATGAGCTACCGATTTCCAATGGTACATCGCATTGTGAACAAGGAGATCTCGAGGAGCCAAACATTGCTCAATGCGTCGAACTTGGTCCAGATTGTGCGCCACATTGTGTCTATCAGGTTGACTTTACTCCATTGAAGTCAGTTAGAGCTTCTGAATTGAAGGCCGATCAAGTTCAGATCACTTTCCCACAACAAACGGAGGAAGAAAATATTCAAGAAAAGATTGGTAAGTACCCGAACATAATCAATTTTATAAAAATTAATGTGCCTTCGTTTATGTTGTTTTCAGGTATGCCAAAACTTGACAAATCTTTCAAGAACTTGATGTTGATGGAGAAGAAGAAAGAGCCAGACAAGGAGATCACGACTTTTACAAAGGCTGAATATGCGGATACAAGGCAAGGACATTTTCTAACCAAGCCGTGTTATCGAGGGAGCTCTCTAATTCCTTGTACTTTAATTAATTTTCAATGTGATGAATTAGTCAATCCACGGGCTAATAATACTTTTATGCCATATTTTTTATTCCTAAAACTAGCACCGGATCCCTTAGCTCCTGATCCTTTCAAACTCACGAACATCAGCTTTAAAATTAATTATTTGAAAATTCCGCGTCACAACGGAATTTTTAAAATTTTTATGCCATATTTTTTATTCCTAAAACTAGCACCGGATCCCTTAGCTCCTGATCCTTTCAAACTCACGAACATCAGCTTTAAAATTAATTATTTGAAAATTCCGCGTCACAACGGAATTTTTAAAATTTTGTATGTTCGGATGAAAGGATGGATTTTTCCCATGGATTTTAATGAAAAGATAAATGATTTTTGTTTGTTGAAAGAAAATTTTCAAAAGGTGAAATTTAGTGATTGGGTATTGATAAAAATTAAATTTACCTATTTTTCACCTTATTGGTGTAGACCGCCTAACCCTTTATGTATAGGGGAGTTAAAAACCTCATCATGATAAATCTATTGGGTATAGTCAGGCTGATGACGTTATTTTTGTGCCGAGTTCACCTAGTTTAGGGATTAAGACAGGTCATCTAATTAACATAGGTTGTGCCCAAAACTGTTCTTGTCATTTAATAATAATTATGTCTATGTAATTTAGAATAAATACTCGGTAAAGTTTATTAAGTAAATTAATACGACTTTTGGGATTCGGGAGGGATGCACTTTTTTATTATTGTTTACAACTTATCTTTTTATTTTTGTCTTGTTTCATTAATTTAAGTTTAGCTATTTTCATAATTAAAATTAGTTTTCTTTTTATTTTCAAAACCAAACGAAAATTGTTAAAACTTGACTATAACCACATACGCTCCTCGTGGGAACGATATCCACTTACCCTATCTAGTATAAGGTATTTAGATTTATTTTTGATCGGTACTTCGACGTCGATCATTACTACGGTTCTGGATCCCTCGGTTACAAGTGAATCACCTTTTACATCTAGTTAAAGACCGATTAGTGTTTTCCATCCTTATGTATTAATCTTAGTGTATGATTATAGACCGATCATCAGAATTAAATCAATACATGCAGATATAGAACCGATAATAACATGAAGAACTAGTAAAACATGGATCTACGATAAACAGTAAAACACACTCCAACAGATCTAACAAATAAAGTAAAATAGATAAACGTCTACATGGTCACATCGATCCAAACAAGTATTCAGCCTACTAGCCTGACATTATTAAAGGAATAACAAAGTCTGAAAAGATGAAAGACATTGTTTACCAACTGAAAGTAAAATAAAAGAGTAGATCTAGGTTGAGGATGAAGATCGGAAGGTGTTAGAAGCTCCAAAACCTCCTTGGAATCTGCAAAGTCGACCTAGGGTTGAATATGGGCGGCTGGGGCTGCTGAATCGGCTCTCTCTTAGGGTTTTGAAGGTTACTTCGACTTAAATAGGTGTTTAAGTCGGTTGCTGATCTGGGCCGCCCAGCGGCGCTGGAATGGGCTCCAGCGGCGCTGGGACTGGGCCAGCGGCGTTGGCAAGGTTGCCAGCGGCGTTGGCAGCTCCTGCTGGTTCTCGATTTGCTTCGTTACCCCTCCTTGTGTCTTGTAACTTCATAGGCTTCCATCTTGAGTCACTAGATGTCATTTACCCTCACTCGCATCTTCCGTGAACCTGCGTAATCATAGAATTCATTAAGTACCGATAGTTCCGGAATATTAACTCATTTAAGACATAGAAACGAAGCCTTCTGATAAGGGTTTTTATCACAAAATGGACGCTCATCAAAGTCTGAAAGTTAGGAAGTTACATAACCGTATAGTGAATCGGTATGTCAAAAGGTCGTGTCGGTCCATTAGATGTGTCGGTCCATTAGATGTGTCTGTGTTCATATCTTATATATAGGGAAAACCGTACAAACATAAAACCTTGTAATCATATTCTGCAAATTCATAACAAACTTCATAGTATATATATTACATAGATTGTGTTATTGCTCGTGATTACCAACAAATCAGACGGTCATCTTTGCAATTTCTTCGTAAGTTTTCTTTAAATCTTAAATGTGATTTATAATTCTTTAATCACACCTTTTTTTTTTTGAATGATCGTTGGGTTGCAGTCTAAGATAAAACTATATACATTGTGCAATATCACTTACTTTTGGACAAACACTTGGCATAAATAGGCATCACCTCTCCCAATGGCAAATATTTAATCGAGATCCTTATATAGTCTATGTTTTTTATCACCTCAAACGGAACCATGAATGGCAAATGACATGATTTGCAATATCACAAAAGAACCTTACACGAGACTCAACACTTAAACAAAAAGAATGTACATGACATGATTTCCTTGCAAAAAAAAAAAATTTCGGGTTGTCATTCAATAATGATTACCTTATTAACTTTGAGAAAAGGTTGTCGAGATATATGTCCCAAACAACTCTGCTTCGATACAGTTTCTGTAACATCCGCCGTTTTGACCGGTCAACATAACGGGACTAGTAGTTTTGAAACGAGTCAAACTTTGATAAAGTAAAATTTTGAATTGAAAAGGGTAGGCGTATGAATAGTCATTAGAAACGTAATATCGAAATAGATAATAATATGTCAACGAATAATTTGAACGAGTCTCGAGTTAAAATTTTTAACTAAACGAATCATTTTTCGGGAGAAACCGGATCTAGCCGCGAGAGTGTTTTGGTGGAACAAAACCTTTCCACCACTCCGTTCCTCCTCTCATTTCTTTCATTCACTCTCTCTCTCTCCTTTATCTCTTTCTCTCATTTCTCTCTCTCAAATCCAAGAACCTCTCATTTTCATTTTTCTTCTTTAAAATCTGAAAATTTGGGGTATTTGCGATTATATTAACTAGATTTTTCAACAATAATAATAATCATCTTCAAGATTCAAGGTTTCATCCATTTTCAAGTGTGTTTCTTCCCCCTTTGAGTTCAAAACCGGGTTTCACAATTCTAGGACGAATTGGTAAGTGATTTCACTCTTAAAATGTTTGATTTGCATTGTAGTATACTTCATTTGTCTAGATCTAAACGATTGGTGGCCGAAATCTTTGTAAAGTGTGCGTTTTTGGTTGAAAACGGGTTTTGGACTAGATCTTGAGATTTAGGAAGTGGGTTTTGTTTAAGAGTTGATCTTTACACTTGTTTATACTTGTAATGCATTGTGGTAAAGTTTAAAGCTTCAATTTTTACGTTTGGTCGATCAATTTCATGGATAAAATTCGTACCTGCGACTTAACGCCCGTTACAGTCTGTAACGGCCGTTAAGGACTGTTTCTGACAACATTTTCAAACGTCCATAACTTTTAAACAGTAAGTCCGTTTTCAACGATTCAAGCGGCCACAGAAGCGTAAATGAGTCTACTTTCCAATGAGTCAAAAACATAGTTTGAACAAACAAAAAGTTTGGATGAAGGAACAGTGGTCAAGTCTCGGTGAGTCATTGTGAAAATGTAACGATTCCACCTTGGTTGGATTAAAACCTTATAAAAAGGACATATAAAGCATTTATAGTAATACTAGGTCAATATCTAGGAGACCTTACCTTTTTTGATGCTTTAGGATTAATGTGATACGTGTATGAATAGGTTTAGGCTATCGGGGATGACGGTTTTACTTCCTTTCTTATTGGGATTGCATTGCGTGCGTTAGGTGAGTTTCGTAGCCCCTACTATATGTTGTATGCTTTGGGGATGGAAAGATACTCGCTATGTGTTTATGTGTTATGCCGTAGATTAAGCTTATGTTTATTTTACGTGCATACGTTTTGTGCTAGTACATGTCATAGGTAGACATGTATCGTGATTGGTATCTGTGTTGATGTAGTGGAACGTATAAGATTGGTGTGACCTATACTAGAATAATATTTCGATGTGGTATATGATATTTGGTGTGTTTATATGATTAGAGATTGGTAGGTTTTAGATATGCTTAATGGGTGTTGGTCGGGTGGAGGGAAAGCCGATGGTATCACATGTATACAAATCCTACCAATACCTAAAGGGCATATCGAAAACCTAGGTCCATTTGGTGATTTAGTTAATTGGAAAGTGTACTCATTGTTAAACGTGAACGTGTCGTTATGGACACATCATTGTTGTTAAACGTGAACGTGTCGTTATGGACGCATCATTGTTGTTGAACGTGAACGTGTTGTTATGTGGATGCATCATTGTTGATTAGACGTCGAACGTATTGTTACATTGATATCGTGTTGTATTATGCTTATATATATATATATATATACGTTATATATTATATATATATACATATATATATATATATTATATATATGGATATATTATATATTATATTATATACGTATGTAAGACGGAAGACGTTATGGATTATTGAATCCATATTATATATATGTAAGACGGAAGACGTTATGGATTATTGAATCCATATTATATTATATTATATATATTAAGACGGAAGACGTTATGGATTATTGAATCCATATTATATTATATATTATATATATAAGACGGAAGACGTTATGGATTATTGAATCCATATTATATTTATATATTATGTATGTAAGACGGAAGACGTTACGGATTATTAAATCCATATTATATATATGTAAGACGGAAAACGTTACGGATTGTTGAATCCGCGTTATATATATGTACGTATATCAAGGAAATCGTTGTTGTTAATCGTTGAACGTTGTACATGTTATGTGATCCTACGGACTCACCAACCTAGTGTTGACGTTTTTGAGTATCTTTCCAGGTAAGAGAAATTGCTTACAAGCTAGGAGTTGATGCCTATAGATGGACCTAAGGATCGTTGGATCACATTCTAGATCTTTAGACTCGGGCACGATGCCTCGGTTTGTTTTCCCTTTTATGGGATTTGTATGTTGTATTTTGACTCGTGTATGACAATTTGTTGTGTTAAATGAACATCATATAGTTTCTCTGAGTAATATCCATTTGCAAGCTCGTTTCAGTTGCATCTCACGTTTCCGCCACTGGTGGGGTGTTACAGAATGGTATCAGAGCCTTGGTTTTAGAGAATTAGGTGGTTTGGCCTAGACTAAAGCCTAAGCACCCGCATATAGTATATATTAATTATGTATACGTATATTATATATATAAGACGGAAGACGTTATGGATTATTGAATCCATATTATATTATACGTATGTATAAGAAGACGTTATGGATTATTGAATCCATATTATATTATATATATGTAAGACGGAAGACGTTATGGATTATTGAATCCATATTATATATTATATTTATATGTAAGACGGAAGACGTTATGGATTATTGAATCCATATTATATATATGTAAGACGGAAGACGTTATGGATTATTGAATCCATATTATATATATATATATGTATATAGAAGACGTTATATTATTGAATCCATATTATATTATATATTTATATATATATATATATATATATTATATAATATATATATATATATATTATATATATAAGACGGAAGACGTTATGGATTATTGAATCCATATTATATTAATATTAATTTATTATATATTATATTATATATATGTAAGACGGAAGACGTTATGGATTATTGAATCCATATTATATTATATATATATAAGATTATTATATATTATATTATATATATGTAAGACGGAAGACGTTATGGATTATTGAATCCATATTATATATATTATTATATATATAAGACGGAAGACGTTATGGATTATTGAATCCATATTATATTATATTATAATATTATATGACGGAAGACGTTATGGATTATTGAATCCATATTATATTATATATATAAGACGGAAGACGTTATGGATTATTGAATCCATATTATATTATATATATATTATATTATTGAATCCATATTATATTATATATATTAAGACGGAAGACGTTATGGATTATTGAATCCATATTATATTATATTTTTATGTAAGACGGAAGACGTTATGGATTATTGAATCCATATTATATATATGTAAGACGGAAGACGTTATGGATTATTGAATCCATATTATATATATGTAAGACGGAAGACGTTATGGATTATTGAATCCATATTATATTATATTATATATTTAAGACGGAAGACGTTATGGATTATTGAATCCATATTATATTATACGTATTATATTATATATTTCATAGGAAACTATGTGTGCATTACTATATGTGAATTATATGGATTGCTTGCGGATAAATTGAGAAATTTCTAACGATGTCTTCTTTCAGTGTTTCAAAGTTTTGAAAATGATTGCCAACTACTAATGTCGAGTTCCCCAAAACCTCGACTTTTAAAAATACGATAAAAGCTTATGTGTAACTACATGTTTTCAAATGACTTATTTATTTTTGGAAAAACTCAAGGTTTCAACTCTTTACAAGACTTGTAGTTACATGCTTAGGGGGTTTCCATCCAATTACCCTTTTTTTTACATGCTTTTTTAAACGCAAATATTTCTCAAATGATTGGCAAACTTCGAAATAAAAAATTTTCTAATTCACATGGCTACAAATATTTTGAAAATCGTGTTACAAAAATTCAAACGAATACTTTGAAGCTTTCCGTGATGGTAACGAATGTAAAGATTTTTCAACTATATGCAACTTGTGCGTTTGTGAAGAAACTTTGAGGTAACGTATGCAAGATAGTTGAAATATGCTTAGATGGTCATAAGTGAAATTATGCAAGTGTAAATTGGAGGATGATATTAAACTTAAGGAATTAATGTTGTATACTCGAATACTAAAGGTTTTTATTAAAAAGTGGTGAGTTCGTTATTTTCAAACGCTAACCGTATGTGTGCTTATGAGACGAATTTTGTTATTGTCTTTGTTGAAACGAATCTTGTTGTAGCCTTGTTGAGACGAAACTTGTTGTTGTCTTTGTTGAAACGAATCTTGTTGTTGCCTTGTTGAAACGAATCTTGTTGTTGTCTTTGTTGAAACGAATCTTGTTGTTGCTTTGTTGAAACGAATCTTGTTGTTGCCTTGTTGAGACGAAACTTGTTGTTGTCTTTGTTGAAACGAATCTTGTTGTTGCCTTGTTGAGACGAAACTTGTTGTTGTCTTTGTTGAAACGAATCTTGTTGTTGCCTTGTTGAGACGAAACTTGTTGTTGTCTTTGTTGAAACGAATCTTGTTGTTGCCTTGTTGAGACGAATCTTGTTGTTGTCTTTGTTGAAACGAATCTTGTTGTTGCCTTGTTGAGACGAAACTTGTTGTTGTCTTTGTTGAAACGAATCTTGTTGTTGCCTTGTTGAGACGAAACTTGTTGTTGTCTTTGTTGAAACGAATCTTGTTGTTGCCTTGTTGAAACGAATCTTGTTGTTGTCTTTGTTGAAACGAATCTTGTTGTTGCCTTGTTGAAACGAATCTTGTTGTTGTCTTTGTTGAAACGAATCTTGTTGTTGTCTTTGTTGAAACGAATCTTGTTGTTGCCTTGTTGAGACGAAACTTGTTGTTGTCTTTGTTGAAACGAATCTTGTTGTTGCCTTGTTGAGACGAAACTTGTTGTTGTCTTTGTTGAAACGAATCTTGTTGTTGCCTTGTTGAGACGAATCTTGTTGTTGTCTTTGTTGAAACGAATCTTGTTGTTGCCTTGTTGAGACGAAACTTGTTGTTGTCTTTGTTGAAACGAATCTTGTTGTTGCCTTGTTGAAACGAAACTTGTTGTTGTCTTTGTTGAAACGAATCTTGTTGTTGCTTTGTTGAAACGAATCTTGTTGTTGCCTTGTTGAGACGAATCTTGTTGTTGTCTTTGTTGAAACGAATCTTGTTGTTGCCTTGTTGAGACGAAACTTGTTGTTGTCTTTGTTGAAACGAATCTTGTTGTTGCCTTGTTGAGACGAAACTTGTTGTTGTCTTTGTTGAAACGAATCTTGTTGTTGCCTTGTTGAGACGAATCTTGTTGTTGTCTTTGTTGAAACGAATCTTGTTGTTGCCTTGTTGAGACGAAACTTGTTGTTGTCTTTGTTGAAACGAATCTTGTTGTTGCCTTGTTGAAACGAAACTTGTTGTTGTCTTTGTTGAAACGAATCTTGTTGTTGCTTTGTTGAAACGAATCTTGTTGTTGCCTTGTTGAGACGAAACTTGTTGTTGTCTTTGTTGAAACGAATCTTGTTGTTGCCTTGTTGAGACGAAACTTGTTGTTGTCTTTGTTGAAACGAATCTTGTTGTTGCCTTGTTGAAACGAAACTTGTTGTTGTCTTTGTTGAAACGAATCTTGTTGTTGCTTTGTTGAAACGAATCTTGTTGTTGCCTTGTTGAGACGAAACTTGTTGTTGTCTTTGTTGAAACGAATCTTGTTGTTGCTTTGTTGAAACGAATCTTGTTGTTGCCTTGTTGAGACGAATCTTGTTGTTGCCTTGTTGAAACGAATCGTAGTATAACAGTGTGGCAACCCTAGAAACGCCTGATCAACGGTTCTACGGCAACCCGGTGGTATATGCAAGTCAGGGGCGGAGCCAGGATTTCGAATTGGTGGGGGCCGAGTGACGTCATATATACTCCTCACATTTTTAACGAAGGTGGTTTGCGATTGTAGAATGTGTAAATTTTTAACGGATAAATATATGTTTAAGTGTTTGATAGCTATTACTTGATTCATTTCTCTTTGTTTTATATATGATCACAATTTCAGAAGCAGCTCGAAAATAGCAAGTCAATAACGATAAAAGTTTTGAGCATGAAAAACAAAATATGACAATTAGACTATACGAGTATATAACTTATATTTTCAAACAAATCGCACGACTCTGGCGGAAAACATCAACATAAAGTTTAAGTAGAAAACATCAACATAAAGTTTCAAATGACATTCAAATCCCAAAAGATTACAAGTTCAAGTTGACGTTTAACAATCATTACATAACCAAATCCATAAACAAAAGACCAAATGTTTGCATTACATAAGTCCAAGCACATTACAAATAAGCTTCCAAAGAGGCGGACAAGCTTAGAACCTATTGCTCTACACCTGAAAAGCATGACGAAAAAGTGTCAACTACGAGAGTTGAGTGAGTTCATAGGTTTTATATTACAACAAGAAATCAGTTCATAACGCAATACCATTTTACAAGTCACATATTATTTTCAAGAATTTCCAAAGTTTCACCATGCCCAAACCGTATGTTCAATTCATAATGTCCGACCATAAACATCATACATAATACAAGGTCAATGGTAAGACTACCATGACAAAATTTGATGAGATAGATCTTGAGCCACTACTAAGACCGGTTATGTCCCAATAATCAAATATATATAAAGTCCCAAATGATAAGATAATGATAAGCACATGCTGTCAATCACGTGCATAAAGATAACCAAGGGTCGTGCCATGGAGACGACCATAAATATATATAGTAGTTAGAGCACCGCGAGGCCGGACTGGCAATGAAGGTGGCCACAAAGGCAGACCAAACATCATACCGTTACCTATAATAGTGGATGAGGGGACAAATCCTAGTTGCGCAACCCCCTAACTACAGGCCTCTTATTGAGTTAATAGTAGTGTACCGGGGACATCAGTTTGACAGTACTCAATCTCATCATAAAACATACAACACATTGAACATACAACAAGTCCCATAAATCATCATTTAATCAATTATAACATTTTCATAAAGAAAGTCATTTTGATATATCATGCTTTTCACCCCGTAAGTTAAACATATAAAAGCGTTTGCAAAGGGGCTATGACTCACTTGATTTTGGGGATGATATGGGCTGATCAAAAGTGATTCCTACGCTTAGATTTGCGGCGCCTCAAGCAAGCCTAAACCAACATATATTCACGACGTAAGTTCGTGTGACATGAACTAGTGAGCTAGATCATGAGATGTATACTAGTAGACTTGCCCTTCTTTGGTTGTTATTAGTTTATGGAGTTAAAGTGTGTTATATTGCTCATAATGTTTGGTTGGAAGATATTTAGTGGAGAAAGTCATCTTCTCACTATACGTAATTTCGCATTGTTGGAATTTCGGTATCTTGGCTTTGATTGTCATGGTTTCCATTGTGGGTTTTACTCATCCTTGATACTTGTCATTAGTTACCTAATAATATTCATTTTTGTGAATATTTTCTGATTTATAAGTTTATATTTAATTTAATATTATTTAATTACTTATTTATTCATTTTATTGATTTATTAATTAAATAATTCCTTAAAAATACTTTTAAATGCCATAATTGTCTTTATAAATTATGAATAATTATAATTGAGTTATATACTGATTTTTATGCTTTTTAACTTATAATTTTTATGTTTTATATATTTATTTGTGTATTTTTCCATTAATTTAATAATAGTGATTAATTAGTGATTTTTACATAATTATTTACCTTTAAATCATGTAACACTTGTTTGTTAGCTTTTAATTATTTTTCTCCAGTAGGTTTGAGTTATTTTTACCATTGGTTATGATGATTTAACCACATTCTTGATTTACATAATTTATTTATTCATTTATATGTCTTTTAATTACCATTTAAATTCAATAATTCATGGAAATTCTTAGAAATCACCACTAAACATTTTAGCCAAAAATCCCAGGCCTTTTAGGCAACTTTTATCAATAAAAATTCATATCAATTAAACCTCTCTTGTGTCTTGCTTATTTTGAGGACTTTAAGCTTAAAAATCGTTTACCGAAATAGTGATTTTAGCCTCATTTCTTAAGCAATTAAAGTGCTTCAAAAAGGATTTTCATTCTTGTTTCATTATTTCCAGAAAGTTCATCATATTTTGGTGTTCCAAGTCGTGATAGTGGTGGTGGTGTGATAGGTGCAATTTAGTGCTTTCGGTTGGTGCTTATTTGACCCGAAAAGATGATTTTTGAGCTTATTGTTGTCATGAACCAAATGACTTGAGTTTTATACTTTTGAAACAACTTATTTCCAGTAAGTTTAGTATATTTTTCTTGTCCTTTGATTATGGTGCAAGTGTGTGCTAAAAATGCATTTTTACATGATTTCGGTTTATGATTTTTAGCTTATTTTCACTAGTTTTGGTCCAAGCTTTGTTTCTTTGTTATTTCATTAATTTTTCCAGAATATTAACATCAATATTAACATACTTTTCACTTATAACAAGTCCATATCCATCTCATAATCCAACAACAAGATTCAACTTTCTTAGATCTAACATGCACGCATTCATCTCATCATTTTCAATACAAATCTTTATCAAACATTCATCCAACACATTTTTAATAAAAATTACAGAAATATTTTCATCATAATATGCAAGAACATATCCATCTTTCAAAGGAAAAATCACTTTAAAAGCTACTTAATCTATAACAACACTTTTGGGTCTTAAACTTGTTGAATCCTTGAATCTTTCTCATGGATTTCGACATGCATGTGCATGAGGAGAAAGATCCTATCAACTTTGCCCTCATCAAGTGTGTATTACAAAGAAACCAAGAAGAAAACATAAACTTTTGATAAAACCTTTGAATATAAACAAGAACAAGATTAAATCTAGTAAAAAGGATGAAGATTTATACCCTCTTGAGCTCGGTTTTGATGGTGAAAAATGGGCAGATTTTCGTGACCTATGAGGCTCCAACAACCCTTAATCTAAGCTTGGAATAACCCTTTTTCTTACCTTGAATCAACCCTTAATTTATCTAGCTTAAACCCTTATTATTAAAATTAGTTTAGATTGATTTTTCTTGCCTCCTTTTTGCTATTTTGGGCCGTATGAGGGAGAAGAGAAAGAGGGAGAAGGAAGAGTTTTTGAGAGAGAATTAGATGTAGGTGTGAAGTGTGTGTAGAAGTTGGGAGTTACTAGGAGAAAGTAAAGGAAAATTTTGAAAGGAAATGTGTGTGTGGGGTGTGTTGGGGGCCGGCCAAAAAGGGGGGAGAATGAAGAGTTTTCTCTTCTTTTTTTTTGTTATATAAAATGTGTATAAGTATTTAGGTGTATAAGGGTATTTAAATATGTGTTTGTTTATATAAGTGTATTATGTATTTGTATATATATGTAAGTATAGTTAGTTGTTTGTGTCCAAGAGTAGATATATATATATGTATGTCGTGTGTGTATGTGTATGTATATACATACTTTGTGTTTTTAATTTGTTACATAAGCCATTATTTATAATCTTGTATTTATTTTAGGCATATATATATATATATATACTTATTATTATTTAGACGCTTTTATGCACATATGAACTTATAAATATATTTTGAGATAGAAATTTTATTTTCATGTCCATATTTATTTCCATTAACTTAGTGATTAAATTGTTGGACGTTTGTAAGGATTTTTTGATGGTTATCTCAACTTGTGAGACTTACTTTATTATTTATATAACTTGATTGATCAACAATAGAGTTTTTGTTCAATGGCATTGTATTGGATTCAATTTAGGACTAAATAATAGCTTTAGATTGCTAATTTAGGGGCATCATCTACTAGTTTCTAATATAACTATGGCTTGCGAGATCATAGGCAACATAACTAACACATATATAATATTTAAAAAGGAGGGTTGTTACATTAAGCATAATAGAAGGAGCAGAAACCAAGTCACTCCACGTGAGACACATAACACGAGGCTCTCTCTCCATCCGTATATCTATACATATATCTATATAGATCCAGAAAGCACATTCACAACTTAAATCAACAACTTTGATTTATCATTCAAAAAGTAAGTGCAATCTGTTCATCATCATAAACTAAAAATCTAAAATTGTTCATGGTGAAGGGAGATCTTGATTCTTAAAGATGGTGACTCTCTTCCTATTTCATCCGGTTGTTCATTGTCTGAATTTTCTCCAATTTCTTCCCTTTTCCACAATAAATATGGAGTCTCTATTAATGATGAGCTTCCATTCTCTGTTTTTAGAGTTATATATCTATAGAAAATAAGAAGCAGCCAAGAAAACCCAAATTTCTAACTCATGATATCTTTGTCATCTAAAGATCGACCAAGATTGGGGGTGGCTCTATTGAAATTTTATTTGCATCTATCAATGGTGGAGTAGTCATGTAAAGGAAAAATATGAGTCATATTGGTATCATGGATTTCACAATGTGGTTAAAGAATAGTAGGTAAACCGGTATGTTTGAAGGGCGTTGGTTGGGTGGAGGGAAAGCCGCTGGTATCACCTGTATACATACCCAACCAATACCTTAAAGGCATATCGGAACCGAATCCCGACATGCATCTAATGTGCTAGTGGTGTGGAGGGAAAGCCGCTAGTATCACCTGTATACATACACCACTAGTAGATTAGATGTAGGAGTTATATTTGGACTATAATTTAACCGCATTGTTTAGGGCCTTGTACGTGTTTATGTTATTGTTGAAAATTTGATGATGGAATGACATGTTGTTTCATATGGTTGATGTTTAAGCTCACATGGTTGTTGTGACCTCGTTAAGCTCACTTTGTTGTGGTGGCCCCGATAGGTGGTTATCCACTTGTTATTGTATATGTAAGTGTAAGGTATTGAGTACCTCGTAGACGTTGTAAACGTTGTTGTTATTTGATTTAAACGTGTTGACAAGTTGTTATGATACAATATGATGAACGCGTTGATACGCACCCTAGGTGAGGGTTTGATGTTATAAGTATCCGAACTCTCGTATATTGTAAACGGTTGATATACTGGCATTAACTATTTAAAAGTTAATTGATAAACAATGAGGATGTATTGTTGAATAGTATGTGGACTTGAACTCGTATGAAACGTTTAAACTTGAAAGTTTATGCATGATGTAATATATTTGGTGATGCAAGTGTAAAATGTATTAGTTGGTGGACGATTATATGAACGAATTTAACATGCTAATTTCGTTACATGATTACGGGAAAACTATATTGTTAAACTTGAAATTTATGCATGAGATAACGGTAATGCATGTGTAAGTGTGTTAATTGGTGAGCAATTGCATGGATTGATTGGTATACTAGTCGATAGCATGAGTACGTGTAAATTATGTTGTTGGAGTAAACTGTATACATGAGATATTAGAAGCGGTGACGTATGTGTAAGCGTTTACTCGATGGACAATCGTATGAATGAGTTTGGTAAACATGTTTAATCGTTCGAATATGCCCAAAACCTGATTGCTTTACTTGCTTACAGGAACGAATCGATAGAAAATGTTAATGCATGCATAGCTATACCGAACGTAAGAGAGATCGAATGTATGATTTGGTATGCGGGACTAGTTGTTAGAATATGCAAAATCTTACCTCCTAACTTGCCTATGTGAATAAATTGTTAGGATACGGTAGAGCATGTATGGTTGCCGTTCAAGTTTAATCGTTGAATATGCCCGAATTTTGTTGCCTAACTAGATAAGTGGAATAAATCATTAGGACGTGATGATGCATACGTAAAGGTAGTTGGCATTTGGGGCAATTGTATGTATAGGTTGTCATGCTAGCCAAATTACTTAGATATATCTGGGTCTTGTAGCCTAACTTGCTTATTGCTTATATAGTTAGGGATTGAAGACGCATGCATAGATGTAAATGGCTTTGTGAGCAATTGTATGTATAATTTGGTATGACGATTAAAAATCTCTTGGCTAAGTTATCCCCCTTGTTTACTTTATGACTTAATTAGTTAGTAACATAGAGATTTTAGGTATAGTGTATTATGATTATGAGAACCTCGTTGTATTATACGCCCCTAGGATTGAACCTTAGGACGATGCTTGAGTTAACTAAGGTGAGTTGATAACGATATAAGAATAATGATGATGCTAACTGCGGTGCCAGTAACGAGGGTGACAACGAGTACTCAACGATTTCTATTTGGGCCTCTATAGAACTATAAAACTATACCAAATGTGAGAAGGAACGACCTCGATTAGATTAACTATAAAATCGAACAATCAAAATGACATCTAAAAATCTACCCAACATGTAAAATTGCGCAAACACGAACGTCACAGGAATGGAGTTGAGGTGTAAACGACATTGAGTGGTATATATACACGTATACGATTAGTAAAAACTGATCTGAATGAACGCCTAGCTTCATGCGGAACCAAGATTTCATAAACGTGGGAACGATGGGCCAAGTGAGTGCCATAGTGCGAGTCACACGTGAGATCTGAGTAGTTTGAGTACTTGTAGTGTGTGATTCTCAAGTCTCCTCGACCTTAAACGGATCGCTAGATCGTTGTCTATCACACAAATGAAGGTGCCGTCGGGATTGGATATCATGGATAGGATCCCTCCCATTGTCAGATGGATGGCCAGAAATGGGAGCAAACGTTTGGCTTCAGTGAATGAGCCACCAACCAATGGGTGAAACACGTCATGAGTGCGCTGACTATACGTCAAATCGTCATAATAAGTGTTACCTGTCTATAACTAATTGCACTTAATGTTAATCCGAGTGGGCAAGACTTTAACCTCGATATGAATGAGCCAATAAAATGAAATACTGGAAGGTGACAATAAAATCGTTTGAGAAAATGGGATTATAACCCGGAGATCGATGAATCATGGCAAAAGATTCTAACACTTGGTATGAAGGATGTGTACGACATCACCCGATTTTAATAATCTAACAAGTTATAAACCAAAAACTTATTACATAATACGGCGCCTATAATCGTATGAATTTTGCTAATACAATAGTCAGATGTTTTTGAGACATATGTGAGGAATTTTAAATGAAAAAGACCAAGGAATTCTTGGTAGATGTCTTTAGTGATTTTCAAAATCCAATTGTGTAACAAAAGGTGACTTATGGAAATATTTTTATTAACTACATTCTTTCCCAAAAGCTGGAGGATTTTTGATTCTATATGAGAATCGGTTTTAACTTATAAAGTGTGTAAATGATAACTTGATAGTGACAAAATATGACCGTAACTAGTGAATACTTACAAGAGTAAACGTAAACATTTCAGTCATACAAATCGGATAAAGTTCGGAAGTGAAGGGGAATTTTTCCAAGGAGTCAAGTAAGATCTAGGTCCGAGAATATTCTTTTTCAACTGGGGAATCAATCATGGCGTGCATGAGGCGAAACGATTAGGATGTGAATGACATGTGAATGGAAACTTGGGTTGTCCTATGATACTAAAACGGGGCCACGTGCTACAAATGATGAGAGTGTATAACATTAAGGAGATTTGAACCTTGATGGGAGTGAGAATCGTGGTAATTTCGAGGACGAAATTCTTTTAACTGGGGAATGATGTAACATCCGTCGTTTTGACCGGTCAACATAACGGGACTAGTAGTTTTGAAACGAGTCAAACTTTGATAAAGTAAAATTTTGAAGTGAAAAGGGTAGGCGTATGAATAGTCATTAGAAACGTAATTTCAAAATAGATAATAATATGTCAACGAAGAATTTGAACGAGTCTCGAGTTAAAAGTTTTAACTAAACGAATCATTTCTCGGGAGAAACCGGATCTAGCCGCGAGAGTGTTTTGGTGGAACAAAACTTTCCACCACTCCGTTCCTCCTCTCATTTCTTTCATTCACTCTCTCTCTCTCCTTTATCTCTTTCTCTCATTTCTCTCTCTCAAATCCAAGAACCTCTCATTTTCATTTTTCTTCTTCTTTAAAATCTGAAAATTTGGGGTATTTGCGATTATATTAACTAGATTTTTCAACAATAATAATAATCATCTTCAAGATTCAAGGTTTCATCCATTTTCAAGTGTGTTTCTTCCCCCTTTGAGTTCAAAACCGGGTTTCACACTTCTAGGACGATTTGGTAAGTGATTTCACTCTTAAAATGTTTGATTTGCATTGTAGTATACTTCCTTTGTCTAGATCTAAACGATTGGTGGCCGAAATCTTTGTAAAGTGTGCGTTTTTGGTTGAAAACGAGTTTTGGACTAGATCTTGAGATTTAGGAAATGGGTTTTGTTTAAGAGTTGATCTTTAAACTTGTTTATACTTGTAATGCATTGTTGTAAAGTTTAAATCTTCAGTTTTTACGTTTGATCGATCAATTTCATGGATAAAATGTATTCCTGCGACTTAACGCCCGTTATAGTCTGTAACGGCCATTAAGGACTGTTTCTGACAACATTTTCAAACGTCCATAACTTTTAAACAGTAAGTCCGTTTTCAACGATTCAAGCGGCCACAGAAGCGTAAATGGGTCTACTTTCCAATGAGTCTAAAACATAGTTTGAACAAACAGAAAGTTTGGATGAAGGAACAGTGGTCAAGTCTCGGTGAGTCATAGTGAAGCAAAATGTAACGATTCCACCTTGGTTGGATTAAAACCTTATAAAATGGACATAATAAAGCATTTATAGTAATATTAGGTCAATATCTAGGAGACCTTACCTTTTTAGATGCTTTAGGATTAATGTGATACGTGTATGAATAGGTTTTGGCTATCGGGGATGACGGTTCTACTTCCTTTCTTATTGGGATTGCATTACGTGCGTCAGGTGAGTTTCGTAGCCCCTACTATATGTTGTATGCTTTGGGGGTGGAAAGATACTCGCTATGTGTTTATGTGTTATGCCGTAGACTAAGCTTATGTTTATTTTACGTGCATACGTTTTGTGCTAGTACATGTCATAGGTAGACATGTGTCGTGATTGGTATCTGTGTTGATGTAGTGGAACGTGTAAGATTGTTGTGACCTATACTAGAATGATATTTTGATGTGGTATATGATATTTGGTGTGTTTATATGATTAGAGATTGGTAGGTTTTAGATATGCTTAATGGGTGTTGGTCGGGTGGAGGGAAAGCCGATGGTATCACATGTATACAAATCCTACCAATACCTAAAGGGCATATCGGAAACCTAGGTCCATTTGGTGATTTAGTTAATTGGAAAGTGTACTCATTGTTAAACGTGAACGTGTCATTATGGACGCATCATTGTTGTTAAACGTGAACGTGTCATTATGGACGCATCATTGTTGTTGAACGTGAACGTGTTGTTATGTGGATGCATCATGGTTGATTAGACGTCGAACGTATTGTTACATTGATATATATATATATATATATGTTATATATTATGACGGGAGACGTAGTGGATTGACGAATCCACTTGTGGATTGACGAATCCAGTTACGGGTTGTTAAACCTGCGTTATTGACGCTATTATATTTATATGACGGAAGACGTTATGGATTATTGAATCCATATTATATTATACGTTTGTAAGACGGAAGACGTTATGGATTATTGAATCCATATTATATTATGCGTATGTAAGACGGAAGACGTTACGGATTATTAAATCCATATTATATATATGTAAGACGGAAACGTTACGGATTGTTGAATCCGCGTTATATATATGTACGTATATCAAGGAAATCGTTGTTGTTAATCGTTGAACGTTGTACATGTTATGTGATCCTACTGACTCACCAACCTAGTGTTGACGTTTTTGAGTATCTTTCAGGATAAGAGAAATCGCTTGCAAGCTAGGAGTTGATGCCTATAGATGGACCTAAGGATCGTTGGATCGCATTCTAGATCTTTAGACTCGGGCACAATGCCTCGGTTTGTTTTCCCTTTTATGGGATTTGTATGTTGTATTTTGACTCGTGTATGACAATTTGTTGTGTTAAATGAACATTATATAGTTTCTCTGAGTAATATCCATTTGCAAGCTCGTTTAAGTTGCATCTCACGTTTCCGCCACTGGTGGGGTGTTACAGTTTCCATACCGAAACCAAATACCCATACCATTTGGTATTCGGTACAGTTTTCGGTTTGAGTAGAATCGGTTCCGCGATATGGCCAAAATACAGGTTGTAGTATCATAGATTTTTTAGGCTAATGTTCCTTGTCTTCTACTCGTACTGTCACCATGTGACCACATGGACCACAATAAGGCTTCAAGTCATAGGTTTAAATATTGTCAAAGGCGAGTAGGGAAACTATATCTTGTGATCCATGTGTAACAATGGTGATTCACCGGACATGATAACAATGGTGAAACTTTAGTATTTAATCAAAAGGTTATAAATTTGATTACATTTTGTTATATCAATCTTATTTGATCAATATGGTTGGGTCAATGAATACTGATCTTGTGGATTTAATTGAAGTTCAAAAACTAGATGCTTAAAATGTATGTATATATATAAATTATCAAATAAATAAGTCATGAACTTTGACAAACTTATGTACTCAAACTATTGATATGGGTGGTACCTTTCGATTATTCAAACTGAAAGTTCATTAACTTGGCCTAGATATTCATGTCCTAATAAACTTAGATACATAGCTTATAAGCTACATTAAATTTGATAGAAGTAATATTAGACAAACGCGGTTTTGATGCTTAGCTGGCCTTTGTTTCCATTAACACCAAATATATATCCATACGAACCGGTTCTAGGCCGTTGGTACCAAAACTATAACTTTGATACGGTATTCGGCTCTCACTTTTGATGATAACCGGTTCGGTACGACACGGTACGGTTGAATACCGAGAATCATCCCTACTTTCTAGATTGCACTGCTTTCTTCAGGGGTCATATCAGCTTAAACACCCTTATTCCCTTCTTTAGCTCCAACCTCGTACTATTTCCCCGCCTTGGCAATTTCTTTAACATTAATCTCTTTTATCATTTTGCCTGATGTGAAACAACTTTTCTTCCTTTTTCTTTCTTCCTCCACCATGAGTTTCACACGTTCCTGTAATGAAATTTCCATTCTTTCAGCTTGATACATGATTTTCTTAATCTGATCAACGTGTTCCACAAAGTATCCAAAATGCAATGCCACTTGCTCCACATATCCTCTGCATCCATTTTCTCTTGAGTCAATTATCCTTTAAGTTTGAGATCAACTTGGTCATCACTCTTTTCTCTTCTTAAACTTAAAGTGATATTAAGTTGGCTTTTCTTCTTCAATAGAGGTTTATGTGGTGACAATTGGTTGTTGAAAATCTTCTTTAGGTGTGTTTCACTAGTGTCTTTCGAGATAGGTACACTAAAGATTGATTAACTTGGGTTGCCTCACATTGAGGAACTTTAAGTTAGGAAACTGCACTTTTAGCCCGTAGAGACACGACACTTTGTTTGTTCTCTTCAACTAAATATTTACTTGGTCTTATTGTAATGCCCCAAAGCCGAAAGCAATGAACTACTAGGATATCCTTTTGGTTAAACTAAATGGTGAAAGGATACCCGTAGTGTAGTACACAACTTTAAGCTTATAAGGGCCTCATTGTTCTTTGACTGTGTACTTGATATTGTGTTTCATCGGTGACATATGGGTTATGTAAGCATTCTTAAGCAAACATTCCATTCCACAATTAGCTTAATCTTTTTGTGTCAGTCAAACATACATGAACAAATTCTTTTTCTTCTTTTTTTTTTTTTGCCCACTTCTTTTTGCCTTGCAGAATTGAGAAACGTACTTCTTTAACTTGTCTATTTTCTTGTGAGTATATTCTTCATAGTGTTAGTTCGATTACTGGTCCATCTCAGCAAGTCAACCTCTTAATCTTTAACTTCATATTATGTTTTATTTGCTGATTAAAGATTACTTGTTGGTCATTTGTTCGCTAATGCGGAGTAAAACCGTCCTATTGTTGGACTAACAGATAGTTACTAATATAAATAGTTTTTTAGATTTCTCTCAACTAATTACCTTTACCCCAATTCCCAATCATCTATAACATCTAGATGAGTTGTATTCATGAGAAACCACCAAAATTGGTGAAACCCAAGGGCTCAATCTCAACCATTAGATCAAATCTAATAAATATTCAAGATTAAAAGGGAAATCTTCATCTCTGGTCGTTTTCCGTCGTCATCTCCGGCGAAATTCCGGCAAACTATTCCGGTCACCACCGCCGTCTAACAACTCCGGCGAACCAGTATCCAATCAAATTTGATTGGTAATCACCACCGCCGTCAAAAAACTACGGTGAATTACTCCGGCGTCGTTTTCGGGTGGATACGGTACGGGCGTTGCCCTCATCCGTTCTAAATTGTCACCGGACGCATATGGGAATGGTATGGATTTGATGGGCGGCGATCCAAGAGATGGTGGCGGTTTGATACGGTACGGGCGTAGCCCTTGTTGCCGGCGCCGTGGCCAGGAGAGAGAGAGAGAGAGCGACTGTGTGTGTTTATGTGTGTTGCAGGGGGTGGTCGGAGATGGTGGTGGTGGCGGTGGTTGTCTCGCCGGAGAAGAAGGAGGAGAAGGAGAGTGAGTGTGTGTGTTGCGGTGGTGGTTAGAGATAACAGTGGTGGTGGTGGTGGCGGTTGAGTCGCCGGAGAAACAGAGAGAAAGTCACGACCGGAAAAACAAAGAGGAGAGAGAAACTCACGGCCGGAGAAAGTGAGGAGAGATAAAGAGTGAATGTTGGGAGAAGAGAGAGAGGAGGGTTTATAATTAAAGGGGAATGATCCTAGCCATTGATTGATATAAAATCAAGGACCATGATTTGGTCCTAGGTTTCAAAGAAAATTTAAGATAATCCTCATAACATCTAATTAATCATCGAAAAAATGTCAAGGAAACAAATAGTATATACTTTTTAAAAGACTTCCTATATAAAAACTATTGCCAACAATTGTTTGTCCTGAAGCAAAAGGTTAATGGCGGCCAATCTACTACTTTTCTTTATTATTATAGGATGACTTCACACATAAAAAAAGTTTTTATGTTTGTCATGATATGCTAAAATCCTCACGTTCGCCGATTCTTCATTGGTTATATTCGTTTTATTCATACTTATTTAGAAACAGGTGAACGAAACAAAGACATAAAGATTTCTGATGCGAAGGGAAAAGTTGAATCTGACATATCAATAGAAGTTTTATCTTCGACGGCATTATCAGTAGCAGACATTAAACAATCTTCATCCTCAACATCTAGTGACTCATATGATGTGGCTACGACTAGTGGTTCATCACTAATATCTAATGATGAATCATTTGAAGATTTCTGGACAAAGCCGTTTTTGCCAGACACCTTCAATGCTACTTCCGATGGATACTGGATATCATCTATGCATAAAGAGAACATATATTCTTTTTCATGTTATGAAATGATCATGGTTGATGATCTTTTGTGGTGAATATTGATTCATTATTATAAATTTTTTTGTAAATTTTATGAAATCGTTTTTGAAGATACTCATTTTCATACTTCTGGATCTAATCCTATCTTTAGTATCATATATATATATATATCCTTTATTAAGTGATCTTGTCATGTATATTTTTCTTTTCTTTTAAAGAGATATAGACTCATGCTAACGCCCCTTCGAGCCGACTCCTTTTGATCTTGTCATGTATATTTTTCTTTTCTTGTCATGTATATTTAATTAAGTTTTTGACCATGCAATAAACTTACAAACAACATAATAATAATTTTACACCCAAAAACGGTAACCATTGCAAACGTCCAAAAGAAACTTGTACGACCATTAGTTATAATCGGTACAAGAAACTTGTACGACTATGTTTTTGTTTTTTGTTTTTTTGTTTTTTTTTGCCAACCTAAGCTTGGTAGCTTCTTTTATTATAGCTTTTGAGTTCGTATCGCTACAATAGAAGAGGAAATCTCATTGATTCATAAACTCGTATGTAATGATAAAGATTCATAAACTCGTATCAAAATACCAACACTTATCAAAATACCAACAACAGAGGAGTAGGCATTTAGCTTAGTGGGTTTATAACAACATTCAACATTTACTAATTTCGACATACTACTCAATATCCACCTTAAATTAACACGGCAGAAGAGATTAAATTCTACACATTGGTTTGTTATGAAGAGAAGCATTTCCATTAAAAGTACAATGTTCTTCAGCATTGATATACATGATTACAGGCTAGAAAACCCTGCCAAATGTTTTTATACATAAAACATGGATTGTTAAGCAACCATGTCTGCTCATAACCCCACGCTTCACAACACTTCTAAATAAAAAGCCCTTTCCCGTAAACTATTATATCCAAATGGCTACTTACAAACAAATACATGATCAACTTCATTCTTACCCACATCATGACCAGAAGCTCTCTTCAACCTTCGGATATATGAGAATGACACGATGTGTTTTCATGTACTATTCTCCAATATCTTGAGTTAGATATAAACCTGAGTTTTCATTAACTAACTACTCCTTTGTAACCCACCTACGTCCACGAATCTGATACCCACCATACATTTGCTCACTGCTGCTTTCACCACCGCTTTCTGCACTTGTATATCCCGACTTCTTACGGTGTCTCTTTTTCTTGGTGGTTCCACTGTCACTAAAGCTTCCATTTAGAAGGGGATCATCAATTCCAGATATTACTCTTTTCTGTGGTGAAGTGTTGAGGCAACTATCATCTTTGGTTCTTCTGTTTATGTTTTGGGAGATCTTGTGCAGTTTTTGATTGAATCTTGTGAACCCTTTCTCTACAGGTTCTACAGCTTGGGTCATAGTGAACCTCAAATCATTAACGATCTGTGTTCAGAAGTAAGAAATAATTACATCAGCCAAGTATTTATAAGAAAAATACAAGTACTACAGAAGACGTGTATGACAAACAGGTTATATAGATCAAATAAAAAAAATTAGCTATAAATTTAAGGGATCAAACCGGTCACCTAGGTAGCAGAGTCGGCGATATTGTACAGTAATGCATAAAGCCCTAATTCAATGTACTCAAACATTCAGATCATAAATGCACCGATGTAACTATATAATGCACAATTATTTATAGATCTGTTTCAAAAGTTTGCTTGGACTCAGATTGTGGATCGGATCCTCTACGAGTCAAGTTGAGCTGGATCGGACTAAAATCGGTCAACAGCCCAGACTCGGGTCAAGTTTGGTCAAACTCATCCGACTCGGTCACTCGGGTCAACTCTGGTCAAATTTTATTTTAGTTATTACTAAAACTTATAATCAAATCCAAAATTAGTGTAAGTTTATGTTTCTAATCAATTAAGTTTGAACTTTAAAGTTTATTACATACAATTTCAAAAACATTATTTTCCTACATAAAAAACCCAGTCCGGGTCCCCGAATCCGATCCGAGTTTTCAAAAACTCCTTATTCCCCGCCTATCCCGAGTTCTCCAACTCTGCACACACCAGTTTTGACCCATATCAGTAGGCTACCACGTTGAATGCTTAATTTTTGTTGACTGCTTGACTTTTGTCAACTGTTTTGACTTTTATTGATTGTTTGACTTTAGTTGACTTTGATCCACAGTTAAACTGTTGGGTGTTTAGCCCAATGTTCAGTGTTTGACCCATTGTTTAGTGTTTGAGTTGATTTAGGGTAATAAAAAGTAATCAAACTATCTCGTTCATGCAGTTGACTCAGTTTCTCCCAAGCCACCAGCCTTCTTCCAATGATTATTTCTACATGTAGTGATGTATGCATTCATGTGTATCACCACATTCACCACAGTATTGGACTTATTATGGTGACTCATATAGCACACATATTTTTTAGAGTACCGCCATTCTGACATAAATTCATAACAGGTCTTCCTTTAAAACTTGCCTTTAAGCTTTAATGATACTTTGTGATTAAATAAAGGGTTAAGTATCTGAGAGTGTATGTAACTTAAGTTATTGTTCTATTGTATGGAAGAAATTTTAATTCAGTTCATTGTATGTAATCAACCTGCTAATCTTGTGCATTGTATGTATCCGGGTATATGTGGCACCATTATAAGCTGCCACTAGTAAGTATTTGATTGGTCGGATACATACAATGCACAGGATTAGCAGGTTGATTACATATAATGAACCAGATTAAAAAATTTTCATACAACAGAAAACAACTTAAGTTACATACACTCACGGATACTTAACCCTTAAAAGTAACACTTCATTCCACGGAATTTGCACCTAAAAGGCTATGACTACGCTGATCAATCTCCTCAACATCATTTATTATTAATTTCAGATAACAGATTTCATCTAGAGACATGCTAAATTAGTGCCTCCTTTCATGCTATCAAACCAATTAATAGCAAGGTATTTCAGCATAGTTCCAACTTTTCCCAGACACAACAATCAATAGCATATCATCATCCACATCCTTCATAATCTTGTTAAAGAAGGATAGAACGACATGGGCTTGAATGACTGCTTGGTGTAACCCCATTGGAATAAGAAAAAGGTGATGATCCGTACACCACCAAACATGTTTTAAGGTATTGTATTGTACAATAATGTCAAGCATGTTTGGTGGTGTACAAGCATTCCTTTGTTGCATAGTCGCATTATTTCTACAAGGCCATCAACCACATAATTTAACCACACTCTTCACTCTAACTGCACGCATTTCTACTTATTCTCTTGTACTTCTCCATGGTTCGACTAGGAAAACAATTATATTCATTCCTGATTCTAGGTATACAACACAACAGATTTCAAGTTGTCTTAGTCTAAATCTCCCAAGCTCACATAGTTCTCTTCTATAAAAACTAATCTTCTTTTGGTGAATGCATATACACATTCACCCCCTCTATAGTTTGTACAGTTCACATATCTTGTTAGTTCTGGTTAGATTACAGCCAATTTAATCCTTATTCACCTGACATCTTCTATCACGAGTGTGCAGAACTGTTCAAACAGTAGAAACCAGTTAAGCAAAGTAGAATATTGTGTGCTTGGTTCTAGGTTACAGATATTTTGAAAAACAGAATTTTGGTTCAGATTGCTTTCACACCAGTTGAAACATGACACAAACCAAACTTGTCAAGTCATAGGTTTCATTTACACATTGTCTAATCTACCCAAGATCAACTCCTAAGATTATTCTCATAAATAGATTAACTGATGCAGCATAAATTAGATATCCTTTTTCATGTACAAGGAAATCAAATAATGCAAGAAAGCCATAATAAAAATAGTCAATCAACACCAATATAACCCACAATCCTAATTCTTGATGGTATTTACTAAGGCTAGAACCAGACTTTAGAGAGAGGACATATCTAAGTTGACTTTGTTGGAAGTACCAATATCCATCACTAGAGGATTTGTATGAGGCAGAAGCTCCACGTACGGTTTTGAAAGCACATTGAGTGCAGATGTAGTATGAAAAGGTAAAAACTAGATCACGAACTCAACAAAACAGCGACAAATAGAAATCTTAAAATTTGACATGAAACATAGATAATTTACCCGGTGAAGAAAAAAATGATATGATATACAATTGACCCTTTAAGATGTTTAATGTGGAAGGCATGCAGCAATGCAATGAATTGCAAAACTGGATGTAAAATTGCATCCTTTGGACCTTCCCCGAACATTTCTATAGAGATGTGATGCGTTTGGCACCCCCAGTAGAAACATGCAAAATAAAATAAGATATGATGGACATATTGCACTTTATGATGGGGGAGATGGACATACATAGTCTATGACACCCTCACATCTCTTAAGTATTCAGCAATAATGATTTGTTGAGGTTAATACGCACAATATGATTCACGTACTTTTGCAATATATTATCAAGTAACAAGCTTGACAAGCCAAAAACAATTTATATAAAATCAGTAAGAAAGAAAGAAAACTTACATATTCGCCGCCACCAACAAAAACATCACGAACACTCTCTCTAATGGCGGTCTTACTCTTGACATTATTATCAGGTTGAGAGAGACGTAGTTTTGTAGGGCGCTCACTATCCCTAACCTCGTCAGGGTCTACAGGACAGTCAGTAGATGCATAGTCTCCAAGAACTGCGACATTTCCCTTGAAAAGGTCACCCATTAGCTCGTATGGTTTTGAAGGAAACACATATAAGTGAACCACAGAAGCAATGCCCATCTGTTCTGGATTAACACAAAAACGTCATAAGCTTGAAGTTTTATATACATTAGTAAAAGCAAATATCACGATTTATAAAAATAACTGAAACTACTAAAAAAAGAATAAAGTAAACTCAAGATTTCTGTTACATTTTATTCCCACTCTGACATTTTTAACGGGTGAATTTCTATAGTTGCTTATCATTCCCCGTGCAAAATTTATTTAGTTCCATTTTCCAAGCATTAGCCTTTCATATATATATACATCAGATTGAGAAGTGAACAGATTACAAGAACCTTCTGCGAGTAGTTCGGAGGGTTCTACAGAAAGACTGAAAAAGGGGGAGAAATGTCTATATAATTAGCATGACTTTGGCAACTAGAGCCATGTGATTAAGCATAGAGGGGATGGAAGATGTGTAAAGGTAACTTTATTAAAATAAATCATATCCAATAACCAAACAGTATGGCCAGTAGCACTACAGTAAGCTGATCAAAAAATATAGACGGTGGAAGTCAGATGTGATCAAAGATAATTACCTCAATGCAAATAATGAAATCCTGGATACTAGATTTGAACTGTAACGTCTGAGCTATTGGACTTCTGACTAACCCAAATGAATAAAAAAGAGCAATAAGCACACCTTGCCACCAGGTCAAAAATACTATTGACTTAAATGTTAGAAACTTGGCAAGAGGGTGAATATGAGCTAGCTCCTCTGCAGTAATTTCATAAAACATAACTAAGCAATAGAGTGCCCATGACTGACTAAAATTTAAAACAACAGCCAGGTAAGAGTACCTACACATTAAAAAAGTTCAAGAAAAAGATGTTAGTCAACTCTTCATTTAGAATGCATTTGGCAGATATGACAAAGCAGAAAGATGATATCTTACCCACACCCCCATTTGAAGTCTCCTTCACAATATACATCAAATGCTTCAAGAATGACTGCTAGAACAGCTGTCACAGCCTTGATAATCATCTGTTGCAGAAATCTTGTTACTCATTGGTAAATGGTAACCGAATCAGATGTTGTTAAGAAAAACTAAAAGATTACTTAAAATCTATAATGAGCAGACATTAGTTTTTTCCGTGTGAGGAAACTTACATACTGTACAATTCCTATTTTGATGATTAGGTAAACCCTCTGACCTAACCGCCATGGTTTTAAGAAGAGATTCATTGGAAATATATGCTTCACGATACCACTTTCATGACTTTGCTCTAGTAACGGGGTTTTTGGTCCTGCACGTCCTTCCCTCTCTAGAAACTCAATTGCCCTGGTTTCACCCCCTAACAAATGAACAAGAAAATTATAACCACAGGTAGCAATATACGTGAACCAGCAAAAAGAACTTACACAGATGTGTAATGATAAACTAGTACTCGTATATGATAACTTTTAAAATCTACATTTTGAAAGTAGAAAAACAGTGAGGAGGGGCACAAGAAGGTTCGGCCCAAAATAAGATGAACAGCAAACATTTATTTGAAAATAAGATGATTAGAGAAACAAAATTCAATCCACAGGGCACTACAAGCTTCCTTAAAGACCAGTAGCTAATATGATAACCAAATATGAGTCTCCCGTCACACGCAAAAAAAAAAAAAAAACCAAGATATAATATATATATATAAAGGAAACGCATGATGAAGGTTACTACCTTCTTTAAGAAAGTCAGAAGAAACATACCCAAACATGCAACAAGATATCTCCCAAAGCAATACATCGCAAAAGCTTCATAGCAATCTCGCAGAATCCCAATATCAACACTAATTGATGGATTCAAGAGTGACACAAACTGCAAAAATAAGTTCTAAGTACACTATGTACAGCATATGGCTCGGATTGTAACATAAAATTGCATAAATATGGAAAACCAACATTTATCTCATCTTCCTAAGCAATACAGTATTAATTGTAAGATTTTACTACGAACTATAGCCTCGTAACTATCAAGGTAATTATCTTTTGAGATCAAATCCAATGAGGTGATTAAACAATACTAATGTAGTAATTTTAAGAAACACTTCCTCTTTTCTATTTTCATAATTATCCGAAACTTATTCTGTTGTCTCAACAGTCACTCTTTCTCTCTCTAAAGTTAAAACAACTTACGGTAAAAATTGATTGGAAAATAGTTAATATAAAAAACATGCCTCAACTCATGCATGTTAAAAATAAACCCCAAGCTTTTATTAAATCAACAACGATAATGAATCCATTGTGGACAGGGCGGCCTAGCTTTCCCACATAAACCAACCAATTTTTGTTTGTTCTTTTTTCCTACCATTTCTGCATATTTACATATCCTTTATACTTTCAAACAGAGTTTACTACAGCTGGCTGTTTGGTACATATGATCAAAAGTCTGTCTAGATCTTTGAATTAGATCTCGATGAGACGATGACTAGAGGTTTCTAAACAGATAGGTCACGTGAGTCTAATCCACACTTTTCAAAAAGAAGGTATTACAGGTGTATAGGGCATCTAAGAGTTGCAAATTAAAGTGGCAAATATCCAATTAGCCCTAGAGACATCAAGGTTTTATATAGGGGTTATGCATTTCATGGTTAAAAATTTCAAAGATTCTTTCTACCTCTTGTCGACGGGATTGATCATATGAAGATATTTTTTACTAGGGTTAGAGATTACTTTGACAAAACATTTCAACATGATGAAGATCGTAGGTTTTTTCTATGTGATTTTCCTCTAAAATATCTTATTTAATATTTATATCGATCAACATAATCGATGACTTGCGAGGAAAATGTTTGTCGTTTTGTATGAAGATAAACTATCTAGCATTTCCAAGTCTACTTGAACATTGCCCATTCATGCATAATGTATAGTGTTTAGTATATAGAAATGATATATGTGCAAAATAAGACACCACTCTGTCATATGTTGTTCAAAATTCAATATCTCATGTTCATCATTTTTGTAACCTACTTTCACGATAAGAACTATCAGCTACAAAAGTCATTCAAAATGAACTACACTAGTTATACCGAAAAAAAAAATAGAATTGGTCGAGGTTAGCCAGGATTGACTCTTAAGAGAAGATGCTCAGTCACTTAAAAAAAAAGACCAATCCCTGTTGAGGTTAGCCAGGATTGGTCGAGACTTTTGGCTCTAATGTACATAACCAACCGGGTATTCCCGTTGCCATTTCCTAAACTTTTCTGTGTCCATCCCAAGATGTTTACTCAATGAGGTTTGAACTCGGATATTTTGTTAAGACACTTTACCACTAGGTGACCTTTGATATGCTCATGTTATGATCAGTGAGTCACTAGTCTCTAATACGAAAATACATAAACCTAATATATAAGTGAAATTACTAGTAAAAAACTTTGCTTTGCTAACAAGGTTAACCATTTATACGTATCTATATCTATCTATGCGAAGAAGAAAGGAAAAGAAAAGAATAAGGGAGGTGGGGTTACAGATTCAACAGCATAACAAGGTGCCATGATTATGATTCCAAACAAAAACTTTTGTTCCTGTTAACAAAGTCAAACATCAAACAATCAGTCAAAGGAAACATGTATGTATGTATACATACATATAGATACATAGAATTATGTATAATAATAATAATACCTCTGGATTCTTATAAGCAGAGAGATGCTCGAACAACAAGTATATTGAAAGGGTCAAGCTGATGAATACAAACACACCCGCCACTAAATAAGGCCATGTGGGTGGTCCAGATGACGACGATAATGATGATGAAGATGATCTCAGCTTATCAATGAAATTTAATAAATAATAATCAAGGGGTTTTCCTAAATTGTTCATCTATCAGCAGTAGTTAACAGGGTTTACTGATTAATCATCCAAGATAGAAATTTGGAAGCCAAACTGGTGTGGTGTGGTCGATTAGATTGATTGGATTTTGGATGGGTGGGCGTGCGAGGGGATGGTGAGAGTTGATTTTTTCAGAGAGAGTATCAAATTGAGAGATTTCCTTCTCTTTTTTTTTTTTTTTTTTTTTCAGAAGACAAGTGGCATCGGATGACTACCACAAGGCACAAGCAACAAATTCTTGATACACCTTTTTTTCATTTACCTTTTTTTTAAAAAAAAAATTTAAGTTTGATTTATAGTTTCCTTAAAACTAGTAAATTTTTTACCCCGGCATTTTGTTGAAAAAGGTTACGTTATTTTAGTGTATTTATGTTGAACCTTCAACCGCTTAACTAATATTCATTCTGTCACGAATATGTTTATTTAAATTAATAAACCAAAAAGTAACCCGTAGTGAAAACCCGAACGGGATGTAATATGGCAAAAATATCAATATATTAGTTTAGAATTCAAGCGGATGCGATGTAGTAAAATATAAGTAGTGATACGGGGAGTGCCACAAAAAGGTTGACTCAAAAGGAAAATAGTGTGAAAAAACCAAAAAGTAACCCGTAGTAGAAAATGATGTGGAAAAATCCGAATATTGGTAGGGGGTGTGACATGAACGAATAACAACTCGCCACGCATGCGAGTTACCGTACTAGAAAATTCGAAAGGGATGCGATGTGGAAAAATCCGAATAGTGGTACGAAGTGTAACATGAACGAATAGCAACTCATCATGCATGCAAGTTACTATTCACAAAAAATCTATGCTAAAAAACAAGAAAATCCGCAAAAGAAAAACTCAAACGAGATCCGATCTGACAAAATCCGAATAGTGATGCGGGGTTTAAAATCATCCAATAGAAACCGTAAAAGAAAAACTCAAACAAGATCTATGAAAATTCGAATAGTGAACGGGGTATAAAATCATCCAATAGAACAGTGCCACGTGATGTCACTGTTCATAACATCACTTAATGATATTATATATATATATATATATATATATATTATTACATCACTCATATCTATATTGTTTTTACTGTATTTATATACCATCTTTATCTTACACAATATATATTATGTTAGTGTCCTAAATCTAATGATAATGTTTATTTATTGTAACTAAGTTGTAAATATTTAATATTACGTGTGTAAGCTACTTTGTGTTTAGCTCAACCTAGATATACTTAAGGTATTTAATTTCCAAGCTATAGTAAGTGTCATTTTGGACATTTAGTCTAGTTTTTTCATATGCTTCATGTATTGAAAATACAAATCCTTTTTGAAATGATTGTATCTCTCAAGCTATATCAAATTTTGCATTCTAACTAACTTCGAATAGAAATATTGAAGATAACAACAAGATGTATATAAATATGAACTTATAGTTGAAGTCAGCTCGAATAATACTTGACACTTGTGAGATGACAAATGTAACAAACTGGCTCCCTCAATTCAAATGATATGAGGCTACAACGTTAAGATTATTGATAGTTGTAAAAATACTATTAAAAAAATTTCATTGTTGTTGCAGACTCTCCATAGGTGTCCAATGCTCATTGGTAGACACAAAGGCAACATGAACAGGGAACAAAAGGTATAAATATTGTTCATATTCTCTTTTGTGCAAAACCACCAGAATTTGAACACATTATAACATTCAACACTTGAGGTGATTCATAGTTGGCCTATAAAATATAACCCTCAAGGAAAACACATAATTATATATATTTATATCCTTAATACTTCATTCTTGAGTTTATTTTAAAAGGGATAAGAAAGGAAATGATAAGAAAATACCTTATTTCTTCATTCCTTAGTTTTTTTAATCAAAGAAAGGAAAGGGAATGATAGGTTCCTTGCCCATAAACTCAAGAATGCATTTTATCTATTATTATCTTTTTTTTTCCTTTCACTATCTAATCATTCCTTCTTTTTCTATTTGTTTAAAACTCGAGAATGGAGTGTAAAGGAGAAATATTAGTAGAATATCACGGTAAACACCAAATGAACCTACTATAATGATAAGATTTTTAAAAAAACTATGTAACATATATAATCATTTATTAAAACTTTTTTTTTAATATTTTTTAAATTAGTAAAATTAATAAAATCTTATACTTTTGAATTAGTAATATTAATAATATATAAAAATAATATCTTTATATGTACGTAGTAAAAACATTCTTTTTACATTTAATAATATTACTAATTTAAAGTTACAAAAGTTTTATTGATTCTACTAAAATGTGACAAAAATTTAAAAGAAAACGATTTTAATTGACTGTATTCTATGAAAGAAAAATTGTAATGTATCATATGCATACAAAAATTGTAAAATGTTTTAACTTAAATAGTGGGATAAATATAGATATTTGTTTATGGGTTGGGTTGGGCATGCGCCGAATGTAATAGAAAATGGGCTAAAAGTTGGGCTGGGCTTTTTTGGGGATAAATGGCAGTTATTATTATAACAAAACCCTAGCTGCTGCACCTCCTCCATTTCACTTGTTCTTCAATCTTCTTCACCCCCACCGTTTCTGCCTATTCAACCAACCCAACAATGGTAATCTCTCTCTCTCTCTCTCTCGCCCTCTGTATTATTATTATTATTTATATATTATATTTATTATGAACATCGCTTGTTATTATTTTTTTATTTTTAAAGCTGATTGTTTGATGAATGATTAGGCATCAGAGAGGAAACAAGCGAACCCAATGAGGGAAATAAAAGTACAGAAACTTGTTCTCAACATTTCAGTTGGTGAGAGTGGAGATCGTCTCACTCGTGCTGCCAAGGTCTTGGAGCAACTCAGTGGTCAATCCCCTGTTTTCTCCAAAGGTATATATATATATATATATACATATATATATATATATACATACAAAACACCATATCTATCTTACTTTATATATATAACATTGGTTTAATGTTTATTGCTTTTGTTTTAGCTGAAACTAAGTTATGATGTTAATAGTTAGATTTTTATTGCTTTTGTATGTCTTGTATTTGTCTGCATATCTATCTTAGTTTTTGATGGCTAAGTCTTTATGTGGTCTACCTATTGTTTTATCCTATGATATAAATTTGCTGAGGTAGTTCTTTTACTTTATATCTAAAAAGAGTGTAGCTTGATGAATGATTACTTAGTGAAGAGTATATATCGTTCATATTCTTGCAGTCTGCGGCGGAATTTATTAGGGTTCTGGATATAGTTAGTATAAATGATGATGTAAAAAATATAATCTTTTTTTTTAAATGAAAGTTAAAAGCACTGAAATAAAAGGGTCTACAGCATGTAAGTAAGAGATTCATTTATTTAAGTCAATTAATCATATTGTATTATTATGAATATACATTATAGACGAGTCAAATTTGCATTGTTGTACAATGTCTAGTTGGATGAGCACATAGGAAACAGATACTAATTTATTCAATGAGCACATACTCGTATTTGGTGTCATAATTGGTATGTAATATGTTATAAATGATTTTGATATCTTAAAGAACTTGTTTCTTTTACTTTACGACTTAGTGCTTATAAGTTTTGGGTTAACTAACATTGTCATTTATTTTGTCATTGGTATCGTATTTTGTTTCTGCATGCCTAAAGATTGTTATTCATTTAAAGGTGGAATTGGTTTTAGTTTAATGTGCCTGCTTTTTGTAAAGTCACTAGGCATTTTGTCTTGATTGCCAGTCAGTTTGTCGTGTCTGATCTTTTTGATTTGTATTGTATTGTATTGAAACAGCAAGGTACACTGTGAGGTCTTTTGGTATCAGGCGTAATGAGAAAATTGCATGTTACGTAACTGTTAGAGGAGACAAGGCTATGCAGCTATTGGAGAGCGGTTTGAAGGTCAAGGAATATGAGTTGTTGAGGCGCAACTTTAGTGACACTGGGTGCTTCGGGTTTGGTATTCAGGAGCACATTGATCTTGGAATCAAGTAAGTTGTCGCTATATGCCTTCCTCTATTGGTTGAGTACTTGTTTGCTTTCCTTTGATTTATGTATTATATCTCATATTTAAATGTTAATACTGTTTATTCCAACAGAGTGATAATGGGCTTTCATAATCTGGGATATATTAGTTGCTTAACATATTTTTTTATTGATATCAATTTATGCTATTGCAGGTATGATCCTTCCACTGGTATCTATGGTATGGATTTCTTTGTGGTTCTTGAACGTCCCGGTTACCGTGTTGGGCGTCGCCGTAGGTGCAAGGCACGTGTTGGGATTCAACATAGGGTGACCAAGGATGATGCGATGAAATGGTTTCAAGTGAAATACGAGGGTGTTATTCTCAACAAATCTCAACAAATTGGAGCTTAGATTTATTTCTTTTTGTAAAATTTTGGAGTTCAGTTTTTAAGATTTTACTATCAAGGATCTTCAAATGTTATGTTGTTTTGGATTTCTGGATGTTAGTGCCAGTGTTATTTTTAAAGTTTGGGTGAAGCTTTTGTTATGTTTTTTTTAGTATTTCTGAATTGTTTTTCTTCCACGTTTGCACTTACTATCTCGTATCTCTATCAGATAGAAGTGTTCAATCATTTTTCTTGGTTTGTTTCCGTCAGGTTTGTCGAGTATGAGCGAAAATCATACAATACAAGAACTTAAGGTGCCAAAAAAACGGATCAAAGCCGCTTTAACAATTGGCTTTGTTTTTGTACAAAAAAATCAGCTGTGTCAGAATCGAATATGAGCTGTTGGTTCATTCAATTATCCTGTATTTGATAAGATGTAATTTGCTTTAGTAGGTATATGGTATAACAACCACCATTATCGGTACATGAAGGGATGGTATAACAACCACCATTATCGGTACATGAAGGGAAAGGGGTAGAACATCTCAATCTTTTGTAACCTATTCTATAACCATACATAATGTTAGCAATATAACTTTTAATTACTCAGGGTGATTACTTCTAGTTCGGACACTTGGTGGGGAATCAAACCAAGTCAAAAAGTTAACAATCGCTACTGAGATTTTCACATAAATTATGTATGAAAATGGCGATGCTTCTGAGAACGTTCCATCACCATCTTTTACATTCTTTACTAGTCCTATAGAAGATTATTACTCATTCTAAAATTGAACGTTTAACAGGAATTTGGTATGCCAACATTATCCATTGCAACTAAAGATTGGATGAAAAAGTTGCAAATTGCAAAAATATGTCTTCAGAGCAAACATCTTCTGCTAGGATTTGAGATTTTATCTTGAGAGCTCAACAACCTGGTCATGAGTTCAAGTCGCAGAATCAATTGATATCCATCAAACAAATGGCAAGTATATTAGGCCTAGATGCCACTGTGCCAGCTCAAATAATGTACATATTTAGGAAGAAAAAAAGGTGTATATTGCTAAACGCCTAACTCTAATCTCACAAGAATTTCAACTCTATATGCCTAAACTATCACATAATCATTCCTTTAAAATTTAAATGTCTATCAAGATTTAATGATATACAATCATGAAATCAGAAAATATTACGCCAAAAACCAAGAGTCGAGATCTACATACAACAGCAACATTAGCAAGCCTCGTCAGGAACCAACTTACAAATAATCTGCCTGAAATCAGTAAAGAAGATGCCAGGAAGCTCAGGTCTTCTATCAGCCCGTGTTGCAGTATAAATTAGGTCCACCTACGGAAAGTCAGAATAGCAGAAGAGCCATCGTACAATTGAGTGATATATCTTTGACCTATTATAAAAAGTCACCAGAGAAAGAACATGTTAAAGCATAGAATGAACAAAGCCTTACAAATATAAATAAATACTCCGTCCCTCAGCATAAATGCTATTTCTGATGAGGTATATATAAGTATAGTGAGAGTCTTGGACACATAAGAATCACCTAAAATGCCACTTAAAAAAAGAGAAAATGAAGCAAACTAGTGGACCCAAGTCGATTTCACAAATATCTTGTAACGATTGCTAATGGGAAGTATGTAAGTTTGAAATTTGGATTGGAAATGGAATCATACTAAAAAAGTAATTTTGGAATTTTTTTAACACAACCTAAATCATCATTTATCCAATGAACTGCATCCCACATAATCCATGTATCAGATCTTATCATGTACTGAAATAATATTGAGCAAAAAATGTATGATGCCTATTAAAACCTGTAGAAGACTAAACAAAATGATAACTTAGAACAACTATCCAGGAATTTGGTATAGTGCTGTAGTTGTTACTCGTTTTCTTCAATTTCTAGTTTCAGGGGACACAAAAAGAGTTATTAAACAAGAAAGCAATAACTTCATTACTTACCTTATTCTCTATACTTCTATTTTACTTAAACCAAGAAGCCTTTGGACCAGATGGGGGAGAATTAGATAATTTTACTTCCACACAAGTTGACACAAAACACTATCCAAAGTTTTTTTGATCTACTATATAACCAATATTATATTATGATACGGAGTTGCATGCCTAAAAAGTAGAATATGAGTGACTTACAACTTGTTTGAACCATTTCCTGTTAGAAAATTTTTTATGTACTTGTTGACCATTCATAAGACACAAGTAAATTCTCTTAAATGACTACCCTTTGTTTTAAACCGATATTAACAAGCTAAAGTAACCTAATAGGTGGGCTTTCACCCCCGTAAGAAGCAGTTGTGTATCTTTATCAACAGTTGAAGGGAATTTTCCAAAGAGAAAATGGTATGGGAGTGTGTGACTTGAACTATTGATTGGTCTATGCAGATATGTGCCCTTAGTTATCTTTATCTGCCACATTTGAATTCACAACCAAATGTGTCTTTGTTCCAACCATCACGTAAGCCCATACAGAAGATAGGCCGGTTTGCTTGTACATGCATATTCATACAAAAACAGTGATCGTATTTACATGAATATTGTATACTAGACTGGGATATAACCACTAGAATGGTGGTCCATTGGCAATAACATAAATCATGGATCAAGCCCTCTCAGGGGTAGAGCCGAAGAATGTGAACTATACAAGTTAGCAATAACATTCACATATGATTCATGGGAAGATAAAGAAATAGATCGAACGAACCGAGCCGCTTGCCCCGAAATGACCTAAACCTATAGGGAAATCCCAAAATGGTGGGGAAATAACCACTAGAATGGTGGTCCATTGTACCTATGCCTTTCAATGTAGAGGTCACAAGTTCTATCCTTAGCATAAAACCCTTAGTGGCCATGGAGATTCACCCGCTATGACTTTGGGCTCACAAAGCGAGTGGGATCACTTAAGCTCGTAACTTCGTAAGAGGCAAAAAAAAAAAAAAAAAAAAAATTAGACAGGGAAAACACAAGAAGGCGCACCTTGAATACGATGAAGCTCAGATCCTGCATCTTGTGCTATAAAGGAGCAGTAAACTCATGCATTAATACCCTTGAACGCTCATATACGAACATAGCCCCAAACTCGTTCCCAAATGAAGAAAACAAAGCTATCTGTTTTTCCATTTAAAATCCTTTGGACCTACAAGATCCTCCCGATATTCATTCATTTCCCCCAAGAACTTCTGTGCTAATTCTGATAAACCAATTGTCTTCAAATTATTAATTAGTGATCGATAGATATATATTGAAGGGCGGATATTCCCACGCTTCATATCTTCAAAGAGTCTCAACGATTCTTCTACGTTCCCTGATTTGGATAAACACTCGATCAGTGCAGTGTAAGTTATCAAATCAGGCTGCAGTCCCAGTTTCCCCATTTCTTTTGTTAGTATCACACACAGATCAAATCTCCCCACCTTCCTCAAGCTATGTAACAAGGTATTATAAGAAACGATATCAGGGGCAATATCAGCTTTTTTCAAAGACACAAACACGTCAAGCATCTCGTCCACACGTCCAGCTTTACCTAATATCCCCAAGACAGTATTATAAGTAACCAAATCAGGCTTAAACTTAAAACTCTTCATGTGATCAAATACGAGGATGGCATTATGAACATGTCCACAGTCTGCAAACGCATATATAATCCTGTTAATCACCGTTACACTTCCTGAACTAATCAGTTCCGAGATTTCCTTTACAAATGATTGCACAAATGTTAAATCATTGCTCTTAGAAATCGCCTTAGCGATATTAAAATACGTAGCTGAATTCATCAATACATAGTTGATTAACATATCTTTAAAGATATGAGATGCAATCTGTGTATCATTCTCTTCACAGGCGGCAGCCAGAAGGTGATTATAAGCCGGCAGGCTGTTGATTGCATGTTTATCACGCAGCAACTGCAGCAGCCGAGCAGCTGCTTTTAGTTTTCTCTTTTTACAGAGTTCATGGATGTGATTAGTACATAATTCCTTCACTAAACGTGGACTTCTCTTTAAGTTGGAAATAATTTCATCCAAAACTTGATTTGCCACCTCGTCATCCTCACTAGATGCTTGTGTTACCAACGACGATCTTCTAAATTTAAACGTACTTAGTATAGGATATGACGGAAATAGCGCTACCTGTTTAGCTGATGTGATACTCTTCTGCAATTATAAAAACCTTTTGTAAGTATCCAATCATAAATTGCATTATGTAGCAAATAAGCATTAGTACATTACATTATGTAGTCGATAGGTAGTTTCAAAATTTTCTTAGATGTAATTGTTCTTTGGATGTTGCACGTAGTTCATGTGTAGTTTTCCAACTCGCCTGTTTTATTTGTTAATATATATAAAAAGATAACTAGAGTAACCTTTTACCCAAAAAAACAAAAGTCAAACAGTCAGGTACATTTTTTCTCTATCTCCAAAACAAATTATTTCAGTCTGGTACTCGCAACAAACCAAACAAGTTGTCCAGGTTAATGATTAGGTTTTAAAACGAGTAACACAAAACTCAATAAAATTGCAATAATTAAACACACATATATTTCGGTCTAGTGGATTTTGTAAAGTTGATCATTTTTTAAAAGTTAAAGTCTATAAAATGGCAACATTTTTCTCAACACCCAAAATATAAAGCCTGGCTACCCGTATTAATCTAATGGCGAAAGGCGACCCTATATGCTCGCTACCGCAAACAGTGCCAGGTGGCCCAAGCCTACAAAGGTAAAATACCAATTTGGCTAATTAACTTTCAAAATCTGTTTGATAATATATAAGTGATAAACTCGTGACTCACAACCAGTAAATTTGATTAATAGGGGTACACTATAAAATCTGTATCATTATAGTTGGCAGACTATCAAGTATGTACGATTAATGCTAGTTTAAATCTTCACATTGGAGACATAAATGAGGATATATAAATAAATAAATAAATGTAAAAATAGATAAAAGAGAAAGACTTACAGGGAAATGAGAAATGAGTAGACATGATGATGTTGCAATTGGATGGTAAGTAGTAGAAGATAAAAAGGAGGATAATAAGAATAATTTGGAGGTTTTCCATGGGAACTGAGAAAGCATCTAATTCGATTGATTGATTGTTGAGTTTGTTTGTTCAAATTTTTTAGGGTTTATGATATTGGGATACAAGTTAAAGAAAGAAATGTAAATATGCATAATACAAGAACCAAGTAACTCGTAGATTGTTAGAATCCTTTACTCGCCTCTTCTTTCACTATTATATCAAACTCGACTCAACCTTTCACTTTTTTACCACTTTTGTCACCAACCTTTTATTTTGGTTAAAATGAGATCCAACTTTTCATCTTTTTTCCATTTTAATCACTCATCTTTCACTTTTTTACCATTTTAGTTTTTCGGCTTTTATTTTTGTTGAAATGGGATGTAACCTTTGGATAAGTTTTAACATTAATCACTCTCATTGTAAAAAATTATTGAAAAACGGTATTAAGGTATACTTGAACACCATCATGTAACTAGGTAACCTATAAATAGTCCATCTTAGCTTAGCTTCCACATGGATTGTCATGTCACTTGAAACAATTATTTTTGTCATCAAAACTTAGGATGACACATCAACACCATTATTAAATCCATCCATACCCATTTACCTTTTCTATTTTTAACCTAAAATTTATTTGTAAATGAAGGAATCGAAAACCTTTTAAATATCTTTGTATATAAAGTCATTGTTGTTGTTGTTTATATAATTGTTTTTTTTTAATTTTAATTAATGAATAAATAATTTATAATGAGTATTACTTTGATATTATGTATGTATCTTATGTTATGCATCATATGTTTTTTTTATATATTATTTTTGATATTACTATGAATCTAATGGTTAAAGCTAAAATTAAAATAAGTATTGATTTTATGTCAAAGAGGGTAGACAATGAGTAAATATTAGTTATCATTTTAATAAAAATAAAAGATGAGTAACTAAAATGTTAAAAAAGTGAAAAGTTGCATCCTATTTTAACAAAAATAAAAGGTGAGTGATTATAGTGGTAAAAAAAGGAAAAGTTGCATTCCATTTTAATAAAAATAAAAAATGAGTGACTAAAGTGACAAAAAAAAATGAAAGGTTGAGTCTATACAAGGAATTTTTCCCTATATCAAATTTTCTCTCTTCCAAAAACTACCTCTAAACATACACCGTTAATCTTAAAACATACAACTTTGATGGCGAAATATAAACTTGCAATGTTCTTGGAAGATAAAAATAAGAAGCTAAAAACTTTGATTGTGAAAATTAAAATAGACTAAAGTTGTATCACATGAATCGTTAAACATAAAACTTTAATGGTAAAATTAAAAAGTCTTAAAAGTATTTAGTGGTTAAAGTGTGAAGGACTAAAATATTACCACCTTAAATAAAATGAAAAATAAAAAACCCAAGAAGCTAAGATAACATCTACACAACACGTTAACTTAGATATCAAAATTGGAAGAAAAAAAAAAGCAGGCAGGCAGGCTGCTGAGCCAGCTGCCAACCAGCCTGCTTCACTATTCACGCGAATTTAGTTTATATAGTATATATATAATATAATATAATGTAAAATTTTACAAAAACTAAAACATAAACAAATTAAACTAGTACATTTTAACTAATACATAATTTAAATATATTAAATTTCTAAATATTAAACTAGTACAATTAAGCTAGTACATAATTAAAATCCTAAAAATTAAACTATTACAATTAACTACGACATAATGTAAATAAAACTACTCCTCGTCTTCGGCTTCGTCTTTGTCGCTGTCCTCACCTTCAGCATAAAACCTGCTCCCGTACTCTTCTTGTAAATATTTTTGGTACGCCATATGAGCCTTAAAATCCTTCCTTAATAAACCAACTGGAATTGGTAGTGTTTGAATGTCGTGTTTTTGATTTGGTATTATTGTGTGTGATTGTATGGTAACTAGCATGTTTTCCCGCACGGTGCCGCGGGTACCTGTTCTTTTTTTGTCGAGGTATTCCATTTATTTTTCAAGGGTGTTACCATAAACACAACGACATGTTCTTATTTAGTTCGAAAGCAAATGAAAAAAAAAAAATTGTAAAACAAATGCCAAAAAATAACCAAAAAATAAAAACAAAAAGTATAAAAAAAACCCAAAAGAAAAATAACAATTTTAAAAAAGTTATTAAAAAACAAAAAGTTACAAAATATATAACCCAAAAAGCAAAGTAATAAAAAAACTAAAAAGAAAAGAAAGATGTTAAAAACAAATTACAAAGAAAAAGGAAAAAAAATATATATATATTACAAATTACAAAATATTACAAAAGTAAAAAAAAAAAATAAAAATATATATACAAATATTAAAATAAAAAAAAAAATAATATAATATATATATTACAAAATACAAAATATACACAAAAAAGAATAGAAGTAAAACAAAAACACAATAGAAAACAGGAGGGGGCAGGAAGCAAGAAAACAAACTGGAGGGGGGAAAATTAAAACTTATGAGGGGGCAAAGTGTAAATTACATAATCCAAAAAAAAACCCCAAAAAGAAAAAAGAGGGGAGGCGGGTTTCGAACCCCGGACCTCTCACACATAAAGCGACGCGCGGACCACCCCACCAAAGGCCTTCTTGTTTGAGTATTTCGCAAACTAAATATATATGTTAATCGGTATTTTAAAAAAAAATATATATATTACTGTAGCTGGCACTGTAGCCGCTACAGTGCCATGCTACAGTGTTTTGTGAGAGGGGGCAGGCCACATGATTTGTATATATTAACAATGTTATTGTTAAAAAAGGATTTATATAAAGAAAAAGGCATAGTAGCCGTTAGAATTTTTGAATTTTGTTTTTGAATTTTTTGTTTTTTTAATCATGCAACGGTACGTACGCTTTTGGCCCCACACGAATCCGTCGAAGCCCTTCCTATCTAGGAAATGAGATGACGAAGACACAGTCTCCTAACATTAACTTCCTCATCGACGAAAGTTTCGAAGAGCTCGTTGACTCCTTACTACGAGCGGAAACCTTGATATGCTCGTAACATAAGTTCTGGTCATTCTCTCGGTTCATATGTTTTCAAATACAAACATTCAGAACGTTCTCAAATACAAACATCGTATCCGATTGAATATGTTCGGTGAACCGCTAAATTGATTCAATTTGAAAGTGATTACACGCCTCCATCCGATTAATCTGATCGTATTACTGCATATCCACAACAATTGACAGTGGTGTCGTGGTGAAATGCTAATATAGTACTCATGGAAATTTTTTGGGGGAGTTAGAAATTGTTAACTTATACACTATACTTGACATTACCAATTTAGGGGGGGCGGAGTGGTTAAAAGGTAGGGGTTTGGTTTCATATGGTAAATACGGTTACACCACCGCTTCCAATGTGCGGTTTCACAAAAATACAATTTACGGTTGTGTAAGCCTCACACCAAGCCGTGATTATGTTGGAATATATTCACGTTAAAAAAACACATTAAAAAAAAAACCCAAAAAGAAAAAAGAGGGGAGGCGGGTTTCGAACCCCGGACCTCTCACACATAAAGCGACGCGCGGACCACCCCACCAAAGGCCTTCTTGTTTGAGTATTTCGCAAACTAAATATATATGTTAATCGGTATTTTAAAAAAAAAAAAAAATATTACTGTATGGCATACTGTAATATATATTATATATATATATATATATATATATATATATATATATATATATATATATATATATATATATATATATATATATATATATATATATATATATATATATATATATATATATATATATATATATATATATATATATATATATATATATATATATATATATATATATATATATATATATATATATATATATATATATATATATATATATATATATATATATATATATATATATATATATATATATATATATATATATATATATATATATATATATATATATATATATATATATATATATATATATATATATATATATATATATATATATATATATATATATATATATATATATATATATATATATATATATATATATATATATATATATATATATATATATATATATATATATATATATATATATATATATATATATATATATATATATATATATATATATATATATATATATATATATATATATATATATATATATATATATATATATATATATATATATATATATATATATATATATATATATATATATATATATATATATATATATATATATATATATATATATATATATATATATATATATATATATATATATATATATATATATATATATATATATATATATATATATATATATATATATATATATATATATATATATATATATATATATATATATATATATATATATATATATATATATATATATATATATATATATATATATATATATATATATATATATATATATATATATATATATATATATATATATATATATATATATATATATATATATATATATATATATATATATATATATATATATATATATATATATATATATATATATATATATATATATATATATATATATATATATATATATATATATATATATATATATATATATATATATATATATATATATATATATATATATATATATATATATATATATATATATATATATATATATATATATATATATATATATATATATATATATATATATATATATATATATATATATATATATATATATATATATATATATATATATATATATATATATATATATATATATATATATATATATATATATATATATATATATATATATATATATATATATATATATATATATATATATATATATATATATATATATATATATATATATATATATATATATATATATATATATATATATATATATATATATATATATATATATATATATATATATATATATATATATATATATATATATATATATATATATATATATATATATATATATATATATATATATATATATATATATATATATATATATATATATATATATATATATATATATATATATATATATATATATATATATATATATATATATATATATATATATATATATATATATATATATATATATATATATATATATATATATATATATATATATATATATATATATATATATATATATATATATATATATATATATATATATATATATATATATATATATATATATATATATATATATATATATATATATATATATATATATATATATATATATATATATATATATATATATATATATATATATATATATATATATATATATATATATATATATATATATATATATATATATATATATATATATATATATATATATATATATATATATATATATATATATATATATATATATATATATATATATATATATATATATATATATATATATATATATATATATATATATATATATATATATATATATATATATATATATATATATATATATATATATATTATTATATTAATATATATATATATATGATATATATATGATCATGAAATGATTAATAAATAATGTTAAATGTTTAATATGTATTTATTAATTAAAAGAGGAGAAATTAGAGTGAAATTAGGAATTAGTGTTGTTTCCTAATTCCACCTAAGGGGGCCGAAAATCTCAAGGCTTCTAGGCCTTGAGATTGCTTGTCCATCAAGTTTAAAACCCTCCTAATTAAGCCTATAAATAGAGAGCTAGGCTTAAGGGTTTTATACACAATTACACAAGACAATAGATTTGTAAATCTCTCCTCTTTCTCCTTTCTTGGTTCGATCGGCCGAAAAGAAACCCCAAGGGGTTCGGGTTTTAGGTTTTCGATATTTAGGGATATAGACAAAGGGTTGTTGATCGTGATCGGGTACTAGCATACAATATAGGGGTGTCAAGTGTGCGATCGTAGAGGGGTTTTCCTTTAAACCCTAATTAATAATAATCTTATTATTATTATCTTATTGGAAGCTTACGCTAAAAGGTACATATTCAATTCTCTCTTTGTTAATTAATATGATTGCATATACGTTCTTATCCGCTGCGTACTCGTGATTTGTTATATGTTTAAGTGCTTAAATCCTAACAGTGGTATCACGAGCCACATATGTGATCTATTAGTTACAAAGATCAAAACTTGAAGGGGGTTTAGGGTTGGTTCAAATTTAATTAATTATTAAATATTAAAATTGGTTTTCTTTATTTATTTTTTAATTAAATTTTCGATATTAATTAAATAAAATTAGGGTTTTGTTTAATTAATTCAACCTAATTTAATGGTTAATTGAAACCCTCTAAGCAAGTTTTGATTATAAGAATTGGCATGTTTATTAGATATAAATTGCATGTTAATGTATCTTTTATTTAAAGTTGTTAAATAGAAGTAAAAATCATAAGTAATTCATGCAAAATTCTTTATGATTATTACTTAGATATTTAGATATAAATAGCTGAGCATAATGATCCAATAATTAGGGTTAATTATTAGATAATTGTGTGACTATGTGAATTTTTCGTGTGATTTTTCTGCTTTGCGACAGTTCGCTAAAAAATTCATAAAAGATAAACCGTAATGAGTTAGAAGCTGATTTTTGGACTGTAGATGCCCAACTCATAGGGCTACAACTTTGTAGTTCTGGTCGAAGCTTGATTCTGACCAGAAATAGGTCTAAACAGGTCGTGAAGCTACTGGAAATTTCCAGTCAGCATGTTTATGTGAATTACTTGCTAATTAGTTGTTTAAAGGCTTACGCAATCAAGGTAACTTGATGTATGTGGTCCTCTTCTTTGAAGGGGGAGCCGACTTAGACATATACATGAACCATAGTGACCATGTTTAGGTGGCCCACCCTAACTCGTTGCATGATTAATTAGTTAATAGTTAGTAAGTTTATTAGTTTTGCTTCTTTTATTGTGGTATAAATGGTGATGCAAAATTGTTTTATGAGAAAAGAATAAACTTGACTAAGAAGTACTGAAATAAGATCTTGTTTTAATAAAATTGGAGTCTTACAACCATGAGATACACCGGCTCACCCATTTGAGCAAACTCTAAGAGAGGTATAAGTCGGAGTGTGTTAGCCTCCGAAAAGAGCGGGTTTTTAATTGCGTCTATCGTAAACCTTTGCTCTTGCGCTTCTTTGTGCGTTCGAATGGAGCTACCGAGCTCTCTTGTGTTGCTAAGACTATAAAAATGATTTTATTAAACATTATGTTATGAAGATTTGCATGAGTCTTCATACATAAACTTTTGATTCACATCAAATGCATTACCCATTCAAAGTTAAGTCTTTACCACCCACTTTGCTAAGAACACTTGCAAGTGCTTTTTGCTCTACGTGAGACCGTAGGTGAATTGTATCTAACAAGGTAAATTACTACTCCATCGTGAGACCGGTGGTAGACTATTTACATGTTCTTAATTGGGCGACTTAAAGCGAGTTAAGAGGTGAGATCCTTGACCCGTGGCATAAGATGGGACAAAACATGTTTACAAAACACTTTAAAGTGTTGTTGTAAGTCCCATAAATCTAGGAATTGCACTAGTAATGCAATTATTGCTCGTCGATTACCTTTTGAGTACGTCATTTCTAGCAGATCAACTGATGAAATGATTGTATGTCAATTGGATCCTAGCCTTAATGAAATTAATTGTTAAATGAATTTAACATGGGTAAATTATATTTCTTAAGGATTAATTATCGAAAATACCGATAATTGAACTTTTGTCTGTTTTGTAGATGGCAACAACAAATCCTTCTCAAAACATACACCAATCGGCTTTCAGGTCGATGCTAGAAAGAGAAAAACTTTCTGGAACAAACTTCAATGACTGGTTTCGTCAGCTGAGAATAGTTCTAAGAGCCGAGAAGAAATATGAAGTTCTTGAAGAGCAGACACCCGTTGTTCTGGGAGCCAATGCTACGACTGCAAAGTTGGCTGCTTACAATGCTCAGTACGATAGACATAATGAGGTTGCTTGTTTCATGCTAGGGAGTATGATTCCCGAACTTCAAAAGCAATTCGAAAATTATTTTCCATGTGATATGATCAAAGAGCTCAAGTCTATGTACGAAAAGCAAGCTGGAGTGGAATTGTTTGAACTAGTTGAAACACTTCATGACTTGAAACACGAGTATGGAACACCGGTTAGTCCTCATGTACTCAAGATGAAGGGGTACTTTGAGCAATTGGAAAGGCTTAACTATGGTTATCATCCGCCTATTGCTATTGGCATGATTCTCAAGTCTTTATCAAAGGACTTTGAGGAATTTGTGCGCAATTACAATATGCATAGCATGAATAAAACCATAGCTTAACTTCATGCCATGTTGAATGAGTATGAGAAAAAGCTTTCAAAGAAATCTGCTACACCCCAAGTTCTTACGATCAAGGGGGAAGGATCCAGAAAGGGAAACAACCAAGAGCTAAGGGCAAGAACGATGGTAAGGGAAAGCAAGTTGCTACTGTCCCGAAACCAAAGAAGACCCCTCCAGCGAAAAAGGAACATCCGGCTAAAGACCAGGCTTGTTATCACTGTAATGAAGTGGGACACTGGAAGAGGAATTGTCCTAAGTATCTAGCTGAGTTGAATGCGAAGAAGAAGCAAGCTGGTTTGGCCAGTACTTCAGGTATCTTCACAATTGAATTATATTCCTTTTCTAAGCGTAATTCGTGGGTTTATGACATCGGGTGTGGAACTCATATCTGAAATTCTTTACAGGGGCTTAGAAGGAGAAAGAAACTGAAGCCAGGAGTTTTAGAACTGTTCGTGGGCAATGGTCTACCGGCAGCTGTAGAAGAAATAGACGACTATCATTTAGTTTTACCTACTGGTTTAGTTATTGTTTTAGACAATTGTCATTATGCACCATCTATTACTAGAGGTGTAATTTCAGTTTCTTTGTTGAATAACAACGGATTCATTAATGTTTTTAATGATTATGGTATTTCAGTTTCTCGAAATAATGTTCATTATTTTAATGTTATTGCTTGTGATGGTATTTATGAAATTGATATGCATGGTTGTGATTCAAATGATAATTCAATGTATAATGTTAGCAAACGAGTCAAGCCCAATTTGGACTCGACTTATCTTTGGCATTGTCGTCATGCTCATGTTGGCAAGAAACGCATTGAAAGGCTTCAACGTGAAGGGATCTTACAATCAAATGATGAATAATTTGACAAATGCGTGTCTTGTGTTTCCGGCAAGATGACAAGAAAACCTTTTCTGCATAAACCAGAGAGGGCTAAAGAGCTACTTGGACTAATACATACCGATGTATGTGGCCCATTTAGACATGTGTCAAGAAAATGTGCTAGCTACTTCATCACTTTTACGGATGATTTCAGTCGTTATGGTTATGTTTACTTGCTTAAACATAAACATGAAGTCTTCGAAACATTCAAAGAGTTTAAAAATGAAGTAGAGAATCAACTCGGTAAAACCATCTAGATTCTTCATTCGGATCGAGGTGGTGAATACTTAAGCCAAGAGTTTAAGGATTATCTAAAAGCTTGTGGAATTATCCAACAACTTACGCCTCCATATACTCCACAGCATAATGGTGTATGTAAGTCCCAACTCGATAGATGGTACTACTGAAGACACCTCAATGTCGATGGTGGAGTTACTTTGCAATATATGCACTGAACTGGAGACGACCAGTTGCAGTGTGTATATACCAAGTTCTAGATAGATTACTTATTTAAATGACAATAAGTAAAGAACAATGCATAATACAAATAACTTGTAAGATAACTTGATGAGACAATATGTATTTTTCAATGTGTAATTTATTTATTGAAGTTAAACAAATTACAAGGTTGATGCGGAACCAAGATAATACACGAATGTAAATATCCTAACAACCTATGAAATACAATTGATCTACACTCAGAATTTCTCAAGACAATCGAAACACTTAAAGTTGTGAAATGTTTCTTTTAGCGATTGAAAGAATATTGCACAAGTTCACCAAGAATATTGCAGGTTTGCAAAGTGTGAAGTGTTGTATGTTTTTCACTTTGTGATTTCAAAACACACTTGATATTCTCGTTGTGCAATGACTTGTATTTATAGGCAAAGTTAACATTTTGAATGTTAACTTTAGCCTTACAAATGTGGTTGGGAGCATTTAAGGAATAGCAGAGATAGGCTGAGTATCTTCAGGATCAATATTCAACTTTTGCTCAAGATTTTCTTTATGTTGAATTTTCCCCTTTAGAAAGTTTACCCATGCTTTCTCAAACCTATTCTTTTGTGCCTTCGCATCTAGCACATTCACCATCTCCACCCATTCGCTGAACCCATATTGCATAGCACCAGGATTGTCAGTTTTAACCAGTGCCCCCTGGTATAACTAACTTCGACTTGAAAAACTTTGGTGCCTGTCTTGATTGTTACATTTACACCATTAATAGTACCACTATGTCTTCTGGTTGACATGATCTGGGAGTAGTAGCTTCTAGCTTCAGATTCATTTGTAATTCTTATACTCCCAGCACCAGCAGCCAGTACAGCGGACTTGATGTCTTCATTTGAAACCTCGCCAGTTGGTTCAACAAATGTGCTAAGGTCAGCATCTCTAGACAGTGGTCTTCTTGGTTGTGGAATCCTTCTTGGTGGATTCAAACCTTCTTCACAACCTTCTTAACATTTTTAACTCGTTTAAGAATCCCACTGGCCCTTATCTCCTTAGCCTTCTCCACTAAAATGTTTAAACTCCTGGCATCAAATTCTGCTTCATCCTCAGGATAGTGTCTGTCCAGTTCTACATCCAGCATTTCTTTCAACTGGTCAACTATCCTGGGATCATTCTTGATCCTAACATACTCCTCCTTAGTGATACCCAAAAGATTGGCATCACTCATATCAAGTAACTTGATTTGTGCAAGATGTGGCCCTGGCTTCAGCTTGGTTTCTTTGTTTCATTTTCTTTCTTTCTTTGATATCATTTCCAAGTCTGGCCAGTCTTCTGCTATCACTATCTGAAACTGGAGGAAGTACATCAGCATTACCAGTTTCAAGCATTACATCAGTGGCCGGCTGGGCAGATGCTTCAACAGCCAAACCTTTACCCTTATCCAAAACAACATTCCCCCTATCACCATCATCACCAGATCCACCAACTCTTTGCTCACCAGCTTCAGTACTGGTAGCCACACTTAATTCTCTTCCAGATGGAGTCCTTCCGGGTGCAACTGGTGTAAGGACTGAACTTCTTTCCCCCTTGGCAGCATCTAGACCTGCCCGAATAGCTACCCATTCAGAGGGGTGAGATGGCAACCGGTCAAGAGGCTGCCATGACTGCATGTCCTTACACTCCTTAAAGATCCCACACATCATCCTGAAGGACCTCCGTTCT
>CM067170.1:155486505-155502684 GCA_034093135.1 Erigeron breviscapus | reverse complement strand
TCAGGATCACTAAACCCAATACCAGATTTCTGAACCAACTTAATTGGTTTAGAGTTCACCTTTGGTTTGGACTTTGGGTGGTGAAGGAGGCTGATAACAAGGCTCCATAGCACATACTTCAGTTATGGCTATGGCCCTGTCATAATCACCAAAAAATAGCTTGGATCTGATGAGGTATTTGGACATTGACACACTTTGCAACTCTTTTTGAACCAATACACCATGATTCAGTAATTTGTTTAATTTTCAAAAACTTTTCTTCTGCAGTCTTAGCTTCTTTTACTAGAATAGAGTTCAATTGCTTTTGTGCTTTGACTTCAGACTTAAGTTTTTCAATGGTGTGATTTTTGACGCTGACATCAAGTTTCAACATATGAATTTCCTTCTTAAGTTCTTGATTAAAGTGTTTTTGCAAAAGGACCTCATCACCAAGTTTGTTCAGTCTGGACATTTTATCATAATCAGACATATTAGAGAAAGAAGTTACCTCAGGTGGAGCAGTCTGACTGGTGGATGCCTGGTGAGCTGACTCTGACTGCTGTTGCATACTGGCCAGATCTTCAGCAAATCGTCGAGTAGCTTCTTTAGCCATGTAACATTTGGCATCTTTGTACAACTCATCATCAGATGATGTAGCACTTTTCAGCCCAGTCTTTGGCTACCAGACTTTTCTCATTTTTGTTCACCTTCTCAGTCAGCTCAGCTATTTGTGCTTTCAAGGCTTTGTACTTAGTCTTGAGCTTTTGAGTATTTTTCACCTCTTCCACCTTTGGCTGGCACAGCTTGAGCAGTTTCTTTGGATCTACAATCACCAGCCATATGTCCAGTTTTGCCACACTTGTAACAAGTGACTTTGGACATATCAAAAGGCTTCTTGGCTCTATCAGCTTGGCCACTTCTTCCCTTTCCTTTAAACTTGTTAAAGGATCTCCTTCTGATCCTTTCAGCCAACATAGCTACCTCATTAGCCAGTTCATCACCATCAGATTTCTCATATTCAGATTCAACACAAACAGAATTATGGTTAGACATCACAGGAATATCATCATTTACATATGGAATGATCTCATTGCTAACAGAATTAGGGTGTTCAGTCATGGAAGCAACAAATGCAGCAGCAGGCTGACTATAAGAATCACCCATAGCTATTAATTTTTCTGCCTCTGAACACTCTTGGTTATGAAGCAAACCAAAGAGTCCAGGGAGATCAAGATCATTGTAAACAGCACTTAATTTAACAGATGAAATATAATTGTTCCATTTAGGAGGTAAAGAATCAAGAAATTTGCTCTTTAAAACACTATTATTCTTATAAATTCCAACAGCAGCTAAATCATTAACCAAAGCGTTAAAGCGGGTATGAGTGTCAGTTAAGGATTCATTTCTCAAAGAGAAGAATCTCTCATACTTCCTTGTTAAGGTAGTTATGGTGGACTCCATGGAAGTAGAACAACCCTCAAACATGACAGTCAATGTACCCCACATTTTCTTTGCTGTAGAACACATTTTAATTGAATGATAAAGGTCTTTGGGTACCGCCTGGACAATGAAATTTCTGGCCTTCACGTCCAAGTTAGCCAATCTCCTATCCTCATCCCCCCAATCTGCCTTATCCTTTACTATGGATTTAACTGTGGCAGGAATGGTTGGATGACCTTCCCTAACCACAACTTCAACCACTACAGTCTGTGTAGGAACATAAGGACCATCCTGAAGGATGTCAGGCATATTGTTATCGATGGATTCAAGGAACAAAGACATTCGACCTTTCCACCCACTGAAATCATCTTTGTCAAACATGGGTGGTCTGGTTGAAGAACCATTATCAATAAAAGATGACATAAAGCTTTACTATAATGAAAATATGCAAGGATCAAGTCAAGTTAATTCTCAACCACCTCTCTGATACCAATTGATACGTCCCACGGTGTATCAATATACCAAAGTATATTGTACACATGATAGTTGTAGAGGGGGGTGAATACAACTTTTCTCGAACTTTACAAACTTTTAAGCAACGTTTTAAGACTCAAAATACTTAATGCATGTAAAGAACAAGAATCATTAAAACAGTAAAGCAGTAGAAAATAAAAGCATTCTTGAACACAGATTGCGGTTTTCAAATGTAACTCTTTATTAAGAAATAATCTATACAAAGAATTACAGGGTTGTTGCGGAATAAAGATAGCCTACAAATATCTAAACAACCCTATGAAATGACAAACAACAATCAATAAGTTTCAGCTCAAGAGAGTCAGCCCAAGCTGATCTCGTACAGACTAAGCTGTGTATAAGAGCAGAGAAACTTTGTGTGAAGAATGATTCTCAGGAAAATGCCACACATATGCATACAAGGAGTGTTGCTTTTATAGGCGAAAGCTCCTCGTCACTTGGTGTCCAAATCAACCACGTAGTCTTCTTGTATTGGACGATCAGAAGAATAAACAATCGTGCCTTCATCGTACTTGTGGTCCCCCACGTACAGCTGCACATTCTTCATCGTCCAATAAGAGTGTGAACACGCATATGTAAACAACCACCAACCTGGATACTAGGAATATTCCTAGTCACGTCATAGTCCTTATCTTCAATCCAGGTTGTTATCTTCACTTTGATTGTTGACACAGATTGGGCGGTTTGTCACGGCACCAATCTGCCTAAGTGTTTCCAAGCTGACTGCTAGTTCCAATCTGTCTTCCACTAACAGTTTGGTCCTCTATCTTCAATCCTCCTCATCGACTTGGATTGAATGCTTTAATGTTGTTGATGCAGCTTGAATAACACTTGCTTCCATATAGTATTACAATTATGAACATGAAGCGTGATCTGGGTCAGTTACATATCGCAAGCTGTGTCAGCTTAGTCTGACCCAGATCAGATTACAAGAACCAAAAGATTACTAAGTGTTTATAGGTCAGATTTGTCATCATTAAATTTACAACAAACATTGGGACTCAACAGTATTATCACAAAAGATTGGGGTCTTTGAATACTTAATACCATAATCAAGCAACTGGTTCTTCATCCAGAGTATCTGAGCACAGTAACTGGCTGCAGATACGTATTCAGCTTCAGCAGTGGACAATGAAACTGAAGTTTGCTTTTTACTGGTCCAGCTGACCAGTTTGCCACCAAGGAAATGACATCCACCAGTAGTGGATTTCCTGTCTATCTTACAACCTGCATGATCTGAATCTTAATAACCCATTAGATCCATGCCTGAGCCTTTGGGATACCAAAGACCCAAACTGGGGACACCCTTAAGGTACTTCAGTATGCGCTTTACAGCAAGCATATGAGATTCCTTTGGATTAGACTGATATCTTGCACATAAACATGTTGAAAACATAATATCTGGTCTACTGGCAGTTAAATACATCAGTGAACCAACCATGCCTCTGTAGACAGTGGTGTTTACTGGTTTACCATCTGGATCGGAGTCCAGTGTCAGTGGTGCAGAAATTGGAGTTGGTTTAGATGGTGAAGAGTTCATATCAAATTTCTTTAAAAGATCTCTAACATATTTTTCTTGATTAATAAAAATACCATCCCTGGTCTGTTTAATCTGGAGTCCTAGAAAAAATGTTAATTCACCCATCAAACTCATTTCATATTCAGTTGACATTATTTTAGAAAATTTCTTGCACATGTTTTCATAGTAGACCCAAAAATAATATCATCAACATAAATTTGTACCATTAACAGATTACCTTTTTCATGAAGAATAAATAAGGTATTGTCAATTGCACGTCTTTTGAAACCATTTTTCAATAAATGTTTAGTCAGAGTGTCATACCAGGCACGTGGGGCTTGTCTGAGGCCATAAAGCGCTTTGTCCAGACGATATACCCAATGTGGATGCTTTTCATCAACGAAACCTGGTGGTTGTCTGACATAAACTTCTTCTTCAAGCTTTCCATTCAAGAAAGCACTCTTTACATCCATCTGGTAGACCTTGAACTGATGATGAGCAGCGAATGCTAAAAATATTCTGATCGCTTCAAGTCTAGCCACTGGAGCAAAAGATTCATCAAAATCGACATCTGACTGGCAGTAACCTTGTGCTACCAGTCTGGCCTTGTTTCTGATTACGTGGCCATCTTCATCTACCTTGTTCCTGAAGACCATCTTGTTCCAATTGGTTCTTTCTTTCCAACTGGGAAAGGAACCAGGTACCAACCTTGTTCCTTTCAAACTGGTGAAGCTCTTCTTGCATAGCAGTCACCCAGCTTGGATCTTCCATAGCCTCGTCAATCTTCTTTGGTTCATTCAGTGATAAAAAACTGACATATAAGCATTGATCACTGGAGGCTCTTCTGGTCTGAACTCCTCTACTGGAGTCACCTATGATCTAATCGATAGGATGAGCTTTTGTCCATCTGGAGTACTGACCAGGATTGTTACTGACAACAATATCAGTGCAAGAGTTCAGTTGAGTTTCAGGATGAGGATCCTGGTAAACTATTTCAACATCTTCATCTGAATCAGTAAGATCACGATTTGCATCATGAAATTCTTCAATGGAAGGCATTTCCTGAAGTACTGGTTCAGTTTGAAATTCTTCATATGAAAACATTTCAGGAATAGTTCAACTGATACTGATACTGGGGGAGTAGTACGTACATCTGATCCAATAACAAGTTCATTGGGTAGTTTGAAACTTATTGAAGGATAGAAAGGTGTACAACTGGGGATCTTCTTCTTACGAAATGGTTCCAAGTCAGAATGACTGGAAACTTCTTCAGGTGAATTTTTGCAGTTAATGGGATCAGATTCACCGAAGATAATTGGAATTACTGGGGGAGAATCAAGGGCAGGCTTTTTATTGATTGCATTATTTGATTCATCAAAAGTAACATGTATGGACTCTTGTACCTTCTCCAGTCTCTTGTTGTAGACTCTGAAGGCTTTGCGAATGGCTGAATATCCTAAGAAATATTCTTCATCAGCTTTGGCATCAAATTTGCCTAACTGAGTGGAGTCGTTCAGGATGTAAACTGGACATCCAAAAATGTGAAAATAACCAATATTTGGTTTTCTATTTCTCAATATTTCATAGGAAGTCTTCTTGTGTCGCTTCACGTACACTGATCGATTCTGGGTGTGGCAAGCAGTTGCAATTGCTTCAGCCCAGAAACTGGTAGGAAGACCAGATTCAGCTAGCATACTCCTGGCAGCTTCTATTAGCGTTCGATTTTTCCTTTCTACCACTCCATTCTGCTCTGGAGTGCGTGCTGATGAGAAGTTCTGGGAGACGCCAGTGTCAGTACAGAATTTCTCCAGAGTTGCATTCTGGAATTCTGTTCCATTGTCACTTCTTAACTGACACACCTTGCGCTTATGCTTCAGTTCAATCTGCTTGATAAGAGAGATGATTTCAGCAGCAGCTTCACTTTTAGACCTGAGAAAGACCACCAAACAATATCTGGAGAATTCATCTACGATCACCAGGGTGTATCTTTTACCAGCACGTGTCTGAACATTCACTGGACCAAAGAGGTCCATATGAAGCATGTGAAGTGGTTCAGTAATGCTGAAGTTCTATCTGGTCTTGAAACTGGCACGTTTCTGCTTTCCCATCTCACATCCTGGACATGGCCTTTCCTTTTTGAAGGAAACTGAAGGTATCCCATCTGCCAGTTGTTTTCTAGACAACTTATTAATATTTTTGAAATTTAAATGGGATAACCTTTTATGCCATAACCAGTTTGTGTCTTCATCAGCTTGAGTATAGAAACATTGCTCTGAAGAAGAGCTTTCCATATCCATCACATACACGTTCCCTTTTCTGGGAGCAATCAATACTACCTTCCAGTCCTTGTTGAATACAATGCCATGAACAATATTTGTTAGGTCAGAAATCGACCAAGTATAATTTGTTCAGAAATAGCTTGAAGTTTAGTGAAGACGTTTGTACAGAATTCTGAGGTATCTCAGAATTCCTTCACTGAAGCTTCACTTCAGTTCAGATCAAGGCAAATCTGAAGCATTCATTCTGAAGTCAAAGACTGAAGTATGAAGAAGAGAATCATCTCAGAAGCGAGCAAAGAGTGATTCTACCAGATCGAAGACTGAAGCATCTCAGTATAAAGTATTAACAACACTTTACACTGATTACGAGGAAGACTTTTTACTTTACATACCTTTACCCAGTTAATAGATTTATCTATTAATAAAAGGTACAAGGTAAAAGTATGGGTTTGGAACATAGTACTATAAGTCACATCAACTGACTTATATACTCTTCCTAGTTGAGCACATAAGGAATTAGGTTTAATTCCTTAAATACTCACAACCACATTTGTACGATCTTGTCCACATCATCATGGACTTGGTCTATAAATACAAAGTCTTCTCACAACTTGCAAACAGCTTAAAACTTTAGCATTGCAACTTGTGAGATATACTCTAAGTAAACTTACGAGTATTTCCAAGTTATTTAGATCACTTGTTTTTCAGGATTGTTTAGATATTTACACTTGGGTGTTTATCTTTGTTCCGCAACAATCCTTGTATTTGTTTATATATCAATAACTCAAATACATTAGAAAGGAAACAACGTGTCTCAATGCTACATACTTGATTATACATATATATATATATCTTATATAGTTTCAGCCATTTAGTTCTTGTTATTTACTTTAAGTCAATTGCTTCTTGTTATCCATATTGGATCGTAAACTTAACTTGTCCATCAAGATTAGTTGTACTTGCCAGTCGGGTTTAGTTAATCATCTATATTTGGGACTCACAATTGGTATCAGAGCCTTAAGGTTGAATTATATCAATTCATTAACCTTTGATCTACATAGATGGCTGACTTTCAACAAGAACGTCCTGACCCTAATAACACTACTCCACCCCCCTGTCATCAACAACAATATACCATCTCACAATGTACACGTGCACTTTCCAAACAATCCTGTTCCCAAGTTTGATGGGAACAGTGAAAACTTTCAAACATGGAAAGCTTGCATGCTAAAGTATATTGCTGGTGTTGAAAGACATTTGCCCGATATCTTAAAAGAAGGACCCTTTGTCCCCATGAATGCTTCTACTGTTGTCAGAATACCGATGGGACTCCTAGGCAGTCACCTAAGGAGAAGGATCATTGGTTTGAGGAAGATCATAGACTTGTAGACCTTGACACTAAGCTACAAAATATGATTTTATATGCAGTTCCTGAAACCCTAATGCCCACTCTTGTTTTACTTGAAAACTCCAAATTAATGTGGGAGGAACTAATGACACAGTTTGAAGGCACAAATGAGAAAATTGTCACAAGAAAAGTTGCTTTAAACAAAAGATATGAGTCTTTTTTTGCTGTCCCTGGGGAAACCTTAACTCAAACTTACATCAGATTCACAAATCTGGTAAATCAACTGAAAGCCCTGGGTGTAACCAAAGATAAAGAAATTTTGTTGGAAAAATTTTGTAACATTTTACCTTCCAAATGGGAAAATTTAATCTTGGTCTTGAGACAAGGCAAAACTTTGCACAGTCACACTCTTGCTTCCCTTTATGGAGCCTTCAGATATACTGAAGAGAACAAAGCTGAGAGAGCTATGGCTGAGCAAGATGCCAAGAATCATGTTTCTACCAGTTCTGGTATAGTTCAGTATTCTGAACCTCATAGCACTGCTCTACTATCTTCTGAGAGTGACATTTCTGACTCGATGAAGAAGATGGTTTCTGAAATGTTAAAAACTGGTGTCTCTGGTAATGTTACTCTTGATTGTGATGAGAATGACAATGATGATCTGGTTGCCATGCTGGCTAAAACGTTCAATCGTTTTAAGGCCAAGTCAAATCGATCTGGCAAACCCTTTGCTTCCAGTGCTTCTATTGACAAGTCCAATCTTGAATGCTTTAAATGCGGCAAGAAAGGACATTTCATGAAGGAATGCAGATCTAGTCAACCATCATCATCACAATCTGCTCCTAACCATTCTATTTTTCAGAAATCTGATGACAGCTATAAGGCCAAATACAAGAAGTTAAAGGCACATGTGGCTCTTCTGGCACAAGACAACTCAAGCAACAGTTGTATGATTGCCAAAACTGAAAAATGGGAAGATTCTGATGAATCATCTGATGATGAAGAAGAAGTTAGGGACATGTGTTTCATGGCACAAGAAGATCAAGGTCATTTGGTCAAATCCGATGTTGAATCTGGTCGCTGGGTGGATATTGTAATGAAAAAGGTCAGTAATTTTGGCTTTGAAAATAATGAGGAACACAAACTGGACCTTTTGGTTCTTTTAGAGGCTGGCATCTCTTTTGTTGAGACAGTGCGTTCAGAAAGCCTAAAAATGTTTGAAAATAATGCTTCTGAACTGAACGCCAGTCATGCCAGACTAAAAGAACTGAAAGATGTTCAATTGGCTCTAAAACGTTATCAGTCTATGGTTGCAACTTTAGAATTGGAAAAGGAAGAATTAAAATCCATCCTTGAAAAAGAACAAGCAATTATTAAATCTTGGATGAAAGCACCAAGGCCAGATGCTGCAATTAAAAATACTTTTGCATCACAAAGAGCAGCATATGAGTCTGGTGATCTTCATTTGGCATCTATAATCACTGATTTAGATGCTCTTCCAAAGGAAATAAAACCTGAAATCATTTTTCCTAAAGTTGGCAAAGAAAACTGTAACTAATAAAGCCCAGGAACAATCTGAGGGTAAATCTGAAACAGCTCAGACAACTGTTTCAGAAAGGAAGGCTAAATCCAAAAAGCCATTCCCTCAGACTTCATCTAAGGTTTCTAAAGACCTAAAGAAGAAGAAAAATTCTCCCCCACTGAGCCATCTACCTCAGATTCAGGTAAGGCTCAGATGTCTAATGAAGAATCAATTTTGTTAAGGTTAGAAAGTCAATTTCAACTATTGGCTAGACAAGTGCAGAGCTGTAATGCACGTTTAAAAAATGTTGAAACTCCTCCTCTTCAACCTAAACAAAACACAAAAACCTTTTTCTAAGCAAACCAAGAAGAAATCTGAAAAGAAAAAGGTTGAAAACCCCATCAAACCAACTATTTTTCTGTCATCTAAAATAATGACTGAAATCCCCTTTGATCCTTCTGTTCCTTATGAACCAAAGAAATCTGAGACTGCTAAGGGAGAGTCTAGTGAACCCATCCAAAGATGGGTTCCCAAAAAGAACTAATCTTTGTTTGTGTGCAGGAGACCGAAAGAAGAATATATGGTTTCTGGACAGTGCTGCTGGCCGAACCATGACTGGTTATCAGACCCTGCTAGAGGAATATAGGGTGCAAGAGGGGCCCTCAATAGTTTTTGGAAATGATGGTAATGGGAAAACTGAGGGATATGGTGTGGTGAATAATGGTCAAGTCAAATTCACACGTGTTGCATATGTGAACGGTTTGAAATATAACCTGATCAGTGTCAGTCAACTGTGTGATGATGGCTTCAAGGTTTTATTTGATATTTCACAAGGCACCATATTCAACAGAGATGGAAAGGTGGTACTGATTGCACCAAGGAAGGGAAACATTTATGTCATTGATATGAATCCTTCTACCTCTGAATAATGTTTCTATTCAAAGGCAGATGAAGACACAAACTGGCTGTGGCACAAGAGATTATCCCATCTGAACTTCAAGAACATCAATAAGTTGTCTAGAAAACAACTTGTTGATGGGATACCCTCTATGTCTTTCAATAAAGACAAGCCATGTCTAGGTTGTGAAATGGGTAAGCAGAAAAGAGCTTCATTCAAGACAAAGCAAAGCTTTAGTATAACTGAACCTTTTCATATGCTTCACATGGACCTTTTTGGACCAGTGAATGTTCAGACCAGAGCAGGAAAGAAGTACACCCTTGTTATCGTTGATGAATATTCAAGATACTGCTGGGTGAGTTTCCTCAGGTCCAAAAGTGAAGCTGCTGCTGAAATCATTGCTCTCATCAAACAAATTGAGCTCAAGCACAAGCGAAAAGTTTGTCAGCTCAGAAGTGACAATGGCACTGAATTCAGAAATGCTACTCTGGAGTCCTTCTGCACTGAAACTGGCATATCTCAGAACTTCTCCTCAGCACACACACCAGAGCAGAATGGTGTTGTAGAAAGAAAGAATCGTACGCTGATTGAAGCTGCTAGAAGTATGTTAAATGAATCTGGTCTTCCCAAGAATTTCTGGGCTGAAGCTGTTGCAACTGCATGCTACACTCAGAACAGATCTGTTTATGTCAAAAGACACAAGAAGATCTCCTATGAAGTACTCAGAAATAGAAAGCCTAATATTGGATACTTCCATGTATTTGGGTGTCCAGTATACATTCTGAATGATTCAAGTCAGCTTGGAAAATTTGATGCAAAAGCTGATGAAGGATACTTCCTAGTATATTCATCAAATCGCAAAGCCTTTAGAGTCTTTAACAAGAGACTTGAAAAGGTTGATGAGTCAATTCATGTTACCTTTGATGAATCCAATTCTGCAATTTTTAAAAATTCCATTCCTGTACCACCCTCAGAAAGTCCAATAAGTTTTGGTGATTCTGATCCTATTGCTGAAACTGAACAGTCACCTGAACATGCTTCTGAACATCTCCGTTCAGAACCAGTATTAAACAAACCTAGCAACATTCCATTTTATCCTCCAGTCAGTTTCAAACTACCTTCTGAACTGACTATTGGATCAGATGTACATGCTGCTTCTCCTCTGATATCAGGCTCCACTGAGCAACCTCATTCTGAAGAATTTCATGATGCAAGTCATGATCTGCAGGAAGAAGAAGAAGCTGAAAATGTATTTTCTGACGCTCCTCCTGAAGTTACTCAGAGAAGTTCTTGCACTGATATCAGTATTCATCCTGGTCAATACTCTAAATGGACAAAAGCATATCCAATCGAGCAAATTATTGGAGAGTCCAGTAGAGGGGTTCAGACCAGAAGAGCCACAAGCGATCAATGCTTAAACGTCAGCTTCTTATCTCTAATTGAACCCAAGAAGATTGACGAGGCTATGCAAGACCAAGCTGGGTTGAAGCCATGCAAGATGAGCTCAACCAGTTTAAAAGAAACGATGTATGGGAACTCGTTCCTTGTCCAGTAACCTGAAGAAGGAACCAATTGGGACAAGATGGGTCTTCAGAAACAAGATGGACGAAGATGGTCACATCATAAGAAACAAAGCAAGACTTGTTGCAAAAGGATATGCACAAGAAGAGGGAATAGATTTTGATGAAACTTTTGCACCAGTTGCTAGACTTGAAGCTATCAGAATATTCTTAGCTTTCGCAGCTCATCATCAATTTAAAGTCTATCAAATGGATGTCAAAAGTGCATTCCTGAATGGAGAACTAGAAGAAGTCGTTTATGTGTATCAACCACCAGGGTTCATCAATGAAGAAAAACCACATTGGGTGTACAGACTGAACAAAGCCTTATATGGTCTGAGACAAGCACCCAGAGCCTGGTATGATACTCTTACTAAACATCTTCTTAAAAATGGCTTTAAACGTGGTGCAATTGATAACACTTTGTTCATATTGCATGATAAAAGTGATATCCTTTTAGTACAAATTTATGTTGATGATATTGTGTTTGGTTCTACAAATGAGAAGATGTGTGAAAAATTTTCTAAAATCATGTCTTCTGAGTATGAAATGAGTATGATGGGTGAACTGACATATTTTCTGGGACTTCAAGTAAAACAAACTGAAGATGGTATTTTCATAAACCAGGAAAAATATGTCAAAGATTTATTAAAGAAATATCAATTTGATTCAGTCTCATCAAAAGATACTCCTATTTCTGCTCCATTAATTTTGGATTCTGATCCACATGGAAAACCAGTGGACCATACAAAATATCGTGGTATGGTTGGTTCACTGATGTATTTAACTGCAAGTAGACCAGACATAATGTTTGCAACATGCCTTTGTGCTAGATTTCAGTCTGATCCCAGAGAAGCACATGCAAATGCTGTTAAAAGGATCTTCAGATACCTTAAAGGTGTCCCCAGACTGGGTCTTTGGTATCCCAAAGGCTCTAGTCTAGATCTAATGGGTTATTCAGATTCTGATCATGCAGGTTGCAAGATAGACAGGAAAAGTACCACTGGTGGGTGTCATTTCCTGGGTGGCAAATTAGTAAGCTGGACCAGTAAGAAGCAGACTGCAGTATCACTATCCACTGCAGAAGCTGAGTATATTTCTGCAGCAAGTTGTTGTGCTCAGATTCTATGGATGAAAAACCAGCTGACTGATTATGATGTTACTTACACAAAGACTCCAATCTTTTGTGATAACACTAGTGCCATTGCCATATCTCACAATCCTGTGATGCACTCGAAAACCAAGCACATCGACCTCAGGTATCATTTCATTCGTGATCATATTCTGAAAGGAGATATTGAATTGCACTTTATTCCCACTGATAAGGAACTCGCTGATGTTTTTACAAAACCTTTAGATGTCAAAACCTTTAAACATCTAGTCAGTGAGTTGGGTATGTTAAATCCTTAGACTGGTAATCTTGTTATGAACGCCTCAGTGACACTGATCTGGTTCACCAGTCTGAGCGATCCATGTAATTTTTGCTCGCCTAGCTATCGAACGCTTTGTGATACTATCTTGGCACTTATTAATTCATGGATCATCACTTCAGGGGAATGTTAAATATTTTTCAAACGTTAAAATAAACCTTCATTTTTGAGGGGTAACCTTTTACTCAGAAAAACGTATTTAACTGAAGCACTTCAGAAAATCAAAAATATTTCAGTTGAATTTTATTAACTGAGATGGCTCAGATCTCTTTGGAACTGACCATGCTCAGAATTTGTTTAGTCATCACTGAAATACAACAATCTTTTCAAGATATTTTTATGATACTTGGTCAATTGTGTGTACACGTGACCAACTACATACTATGTTTTTCAACTTACGTTGGTCATGCCTATGTATCACACAAGTTGCGCCGTAAAAGAGAAAGAAATGAGTACTTTTTCTGAAAAAGTGTTGCAGGGTGGGGCCACTCAAACGTCTCTGCATTAAATGCTGACTTGACCCCAGAAATTGTTTTTAATTGGAAAATCATTTTATATTCCATCTTAAATTCAAATTCCTTTCTCATTCTTTCATTTACTTCGTTTTTCATTTACTTTCCAATCATCAATCTCTCTCTTATTCACTCTCAAGTTCCTTAACTCCTCATATTCCTTTCACTTTCATCTTTCGATTCTTAAAATGTCTAAATCATCATCTTCTTCGCAACATAAATCGCTCATAAATTTTGTATACACTCCATCAAATGATGTGAAAACATCTGCCACTTGGCCAAAGAATTTCACTCCGTCTCAAATCCGATTTAACATGAGCAATTTTTTGGCTCAATTAAATGTGAAATCTAAAACGTTAATGGGAAGAATCAATGATTTTTGGGAGAAATCCCCTTTCCATTATGCTCTGACCGCAAATCCTCAGGCATTATATCATCGATACTTGCTTGAATTCTGGTACACTGCTGTGGTGAGTAAAGATGAACAATCCATCTCCTTCACTCTCAATGAGGGCACCAAGAAGTGTGTTATCACTCTTGAGGGGTTCAGAAATTCCCTTCATCTGAACTACCTCGAACCTTCCCAGGTGTTTGCTAAAAGACTCAAAGGAGTCAATTTCAGGGAGGTTCTAGTCGCCACCGGTCATGGCGACATGGAGGATACTGATGGTAATTTGAAGACCTCCGGACACATATTTATGTCTGGATTTGGTAATTGCTGGAGGTTCTTCTGGACCCAGATTGTGGAAAGTCTTGGTGGCAACCATGGAGGGATATTCCTTCATCTGCAGCACCAGGTGCCACCACAGGTAACCCATACGATGCTCTTTATGGGATAAATACTGATGATGTCCACATACCATCTGTCCCCAATATAGATCCAGCAGATATAGAGGAGTTTGAGTCAGATACAGGAGAGACTGCCCAGTTCATGAAGAGGGATATATAGACTAGCTTTATTTACATTCTTGTTAATTAGATTGCTAGTCATAGATTCATTTGATAGATTCATGTGTTCTTGATATAGTTGGGTGATCTGAACCTGTCCAGTCACCTAGCTGGTTCATTTCCTGCATCATGGGTGTCCTTTATTTACTATGAGGGGGCCCATGAGGGCATTTCTTTTGAATTGGTTGACACTCTGTCAATCCACTTGTACCTAAACTTCTTGTAATAATCCTTTTTGGGTGATTTATAAAAGCTTACCGGGGTTTAAATTCCCCTTTACCCAAAAAAAAAAAAGTTGAGATGGGGTATTATATTTGGAATGGGATACAAGCAGACTTTGCTGAGATTCTCTTTTCTCAGCTTATTACAAAATTAAAAGGAAAGAGAAGTCTGCATATCGCCTTTCCAAGATTTCTGAGCTTGTGTTTCATGGATATTCTTGGTGATGCTTACAATCAAGCTGGACCTGAAGCTTCAGTACCAGAATATAGCAGAGATTTCTCAAAGGCATCCACTGCTGAAAATGAGCCTGAACTCTCTTCTGCTATGCTTCAGGTATTTAATAAAACTGTTTCAGCCACACTAGCTGGTTCAGAAAGGTCACTAAGTGGGCCACAAAAGAATGTGGGACCCGTTAGTCGACCTAAAGATAAGGTTGAGACAATCGTTAAATCTGGTAACGATGCACCTGCTTCTGCAGATGTTGAACCAGAATCTGGTGAGGGTACTAGTGACCCAAACCAGGGCATATCTGACCAGATTGCAAAAGTGAATGCTTTCTGGGATGACGATGAGCTACCTCAGGAGAATCTTGATTCTCTTGCTGACTTTGAGTTTGACGAGGGATTATTGGAGGCGAATCAATCTGATTCTGAGCCAGCCACCATCCTCGCAAACGCCCCTCCTCCTCTCCCAGAAATCCAACAAGAACAAGACAATGAGCCTTATGTTCCACCACCACCATCTCATCAAAATCCAATTTTTCCACCAGGCACTACTCCTGCTTATGTCACCGATCCTTCATTTACTCCTTCACTTCAATTTCATCACCCCCAAATTCACAACATCCCACCGCCTATCAATTATGATGCCCCAATAGAGAAGGACTTGGATTCTGAAACAGAATCTGAGAGTCCAACTGATACACAACTCAATAATGTACTTAAAGGGCTTGTTAGAAATATAAATGTAGTAGTTGATTTGTATACCTTATGTCATTTTGTACTTAGAATGTAAACTTGTTAATATGGAAGGGGGCATAGTGTAAATAGCTCTTATGTATATAAACCCCCACCCTTATGTAATTTGTAACTTTTGAACCCATAATACTATCCAAACTTTCACTGATTCTCTCTCTACTCTCTCTCTACTTTCTCTCTCTAAAACCGCCATTAACACACACTCACACACACACAAAAGCTCAAATTCAAAATATATCAATTGGTATCAGAGCACAATCAGAGTTGCTGAACGATCCACAAGCTTATTACAAGCTTAATTTGTGCTGAATTTCAGAATTTGAGTAATTTTTCTGAAAGGTTCATTTGCAGAGCTCATTGTTTCAGTGATTCCTGCAAATTAAGTGTGTTTGTGTTTGAATTTTGTTCACCGTTCGATTTACAATCAATATATCTTCCTTCGCTATCAATTTCAGAAGCTAATTTCAACATTTGAGTTGTTTGTGATCGAGCTCTACAAATCGCATGTTCGTGAGGGTTTGATTTTCAGTTGAAATTTGCATCTAATTTGTTTGAGGATTTGTGCGCATTGATTTTCTGAACATTTTGATATAAAATTCGAGTTCTAATTCTCAAAAATGAAGAAGTTATCGAAGATTTACTTTCTTCTCTGCAAATAAGGGGTTGGATAAACAAAGAAGATAACCTAACCGACTATTTTGTCGTGTTATGGTTACTCGCATTTGCAGAAGTCTTTGGCTAAAGAGTGGTTCTTACTTGTACTAGTTGCAGAGCAAATTGCTCGGCAAATACGTGTTTCAGAAATTTGGCTAAGGACTGGATCTTACTTGATCTATTTGCAGAACTTTTTGTTCGGCAAATAGCTATTTCAAGAAAGTTGGTTAAGTGAGAAGTTCACTTGTTCTATTTGCAGAGTTCATTGCTCGACAAAAAAGTGGTTCAAGGATTTGTGGTAGTGTTGAGATTACTTATGCTATTTGCAGAGCTTTTTGCTCGGCAAATAGTTGTTTTG
>CM067170.1:155449178-155485505 GCA_034093135.1 Erigeron breviscapus | reverse complement strand
AAGATTTATTAATGAGTCTAGGGTAGTAGAAAACCTTGTTAACCAAGTCTAGGGTACTATACTACACCTTTAATAATTCAGGGTAGTAGAACACCTAGTCAACCAAGTTGAGGGTACTAAAATGCATTTTAGCCTTTTATTTAACAGAAATATTATTAATCAATAATATTATTAATCAATAATGAGTCATCTAGCAAGATAATAGGGGCCAAATTACCAAGAGTACAAACCTAAAACACAACTATAAAAAGATTGGAAAAATACTTATTATTGGCGTACCAAACACAACTTATGTATCAATCTCATTATTGTTTCAGTCCATACCATCATACTAAGTAATGTGATCACAAGATAAGTATGCATAAACAACACTCTTATATGTATTCATGGTATGGGGATCACAAGATAAGCATGACTTTTTCCGTTAATATGTGTAATGAGAAATAGCTTGACCACCCGTCACTTGTGTTAGTATATGATCACGTAAAAATGAACGTATGTCCGGAAAGTATTTAAGCCTACGGGGTCACACGCGTTGACACTTAGATATCCGGTAATATGTATATATTGTATCTACATATTTATAATCACCAAGTTGAGAGAAATGATAATTGGACATTATTAACTAGATATGTTAATTAGAATTATTATTAATTAATAAATATGATTTATTAATTATTAAGTATTAATTAGTAATTAAATGTAATTATTAATTAAATCCTAGTCCAAGTCAAAGATATTACTTGAGGATTAAGTTATTTGGGATATATTTATACCCTATATATACCCTAATAAATTAACCCTAATAATATATCTAAAAAACATACATTCGTACGTTTTTCTCTCGGTCGAAACATTAGATCAGAACCAAAACCTCATGTTCTAAATCAATGTAATATTATATAGATAATAAAGGGTTCTTTGGTGGGGTTTTGTTCGGCAGAAACAATTTTGTGTTTCTTTTCTTTAGTTCGACAAAACAAACTAAAAACTATTTAGAAGCTTTTGGTTTTTGGTGATTCAAGATCTAGCAATCTTCGGGTTATTGTTTGACGTGTCGTGTGTGCGATCGTAGAGAGGTTTTATTTTAAACCTTATTATAAAGTTTCTTACTTTATCATCTACAATTAAAGGTACATGTTTTCTTCCTTGGTTAATTAATTAGTTGCATAGTTTAATCTTCCGTTGCGTGCTTTGTGATTTGATTAAGATAATTGTTATATAACCCAACAACTTGGTAATGCCAGATTGCCAAGCAAGAATTAATACGAAATGACTTCCTTCGAACATCTTTGAAATCATATCAAGAAGGTGAAAATCCATCAAGATCATTAACTTATAGTTTTGACATTATACTTTTGCATATGACGATTTAAACTATTGTATGTTCGAGTCCCACTTGGTGCGCCACTCGATTTTACATGGGTCCTCGCATTTGAGCTCAAACCATATCGTTAAATGAGATCACAAAGTACGTGAAGAGAAAGTGGGGATATATAAGTTCCCATTTTACAGGGCAAAACACTTACAAAGTTAAAGGTTCACTCGGGCCATTTAATTTGGACTCTCCATCGACATTGGTCCATACTATAAGACACGTATCATCTTTTCTGATGCCTATAAAATCAGGTGGAACTAGCTTTTCAAAAGGTAAAACCTTTTAACATTTTTTATTTATCTATGTTGGATCGAAATTAACATGGATATAGGCATATAGCTATTTCCAATAACTGTTTTTAAATATATCTAAACTATGTATCTATATACTATGTACTTACAAGGGTTTAAATGGTTCAGTTATCGACATTTCGTAAGTTTCACATTTTAATCGTTAAGGTTTTTTAAAATTTTATCTTTAACTTTAATTTGGTTTGATCTTTTCAAATTTTGGCTAAGTTGATAGTTATAACTTGTTATTAGAAATTTACTTTCTGAAACTTCTCTTGAACCTTTAAACTTTTATTTTAAAATGATTTTTCTTTTTCTAAAAAGTACGAGTATATATATAGATCAATTCTCAAACTTTGAAGGAGTTTGTTTAATCCTTTGAAGGGGTAGACATTGCTGTTTTTGAAAGAAATTGTGTTCAAAAATATAAATTTAGATAAATAATCTATTTCAATATTAAATTAAATAACTGACATGTGTCTGTTGTTATACGTACGTAACACATTGTAGTACATTACTACATTTATGCCGATTTTTGTTGAAATTATAGGACCTTTACAAAACTTTTTACATCTTATACAAACATAATTTGATCAATATCGTGATTAGAATCATTTACAGGCATTTAATTTAGCACTAATTAATGGCGCTTAAAGGTATTATATATAAATGTATAAAATCAGTCTAAACTCTAAATGATGGAATGCAGAGAACACGAGTGGTCAAAACGTGTTGCAAAAACATGTTTCGTTCTTCGATCGTAACAAAGATGGTGTGATTTACCCTTGGGAAACTTTTCAAGGTTGGTTCCTTTGATATACTTATTAATTTCCGTTGTCAGACAATGTTAATAAAATATGCCTCATACGGGGTGAGTCGATGGGTATCCAATTGTGGTACCGGGGCTAGGGTTCCCTCCATTACTTTTTTTTTTAGAATTTTTTTTACAATGAGAATTTTTAGAGGCATGGTGTTTCTAGAAAATTATGTCAAAAAATTGATAAATCTATGAAGATCGGTGTACACCAGTCTAGTCTAAATCAACCAAGTCCGGCCTCTATAATACCATTCTTGATATACATGGTTCGTCTATTTGACCAGGTGGGTGTAAGACTGGTATTGTAGAAGTCGGGCTTCATATTTTCTTGCTAAGGACGGTGTTGGGGTCACTTGGTTTCAAAGCGTGTGAATAGTTTGTCAAAGTGTGAAATATGTGTAGCATTGCGTGAAAGTTGCATAAATAAATATAAAAAAGGTAGTTGCATGCATAGGTAAGAATTGATTTTTGTTATTGAATTCAAAGTGAGTTGTCATTTTACTTATTCAAGCCTTCATTTATTTCATGTTAGACTCGTTGATAAGACTTCATTTCAATTTCATTTAATACAACTTACTCACTTTGTCAGTATTAATAATGAAGTTAAGAGAACCACTTTAACAATAAAAAAGACGAGCCATGTATACTAAGACCGGAATTTGCTAACTTCGACAAGGCCAGTATTCTCAACAATCAACATCAGTCTTCTTAACTTTACAATATTTTGAAAAATCTCAAGAAACATCAAATACCTCTAAAAAATGTTCGTCCCCCACAAAAGTTTCTTAGGAACAATTGTCTTTTTAGTAGTTTTATAGCTGTCAATGATCATTCTATGATAATTTTATTTTATTTTGGTACTTTATTTTTGAAACATGATAAATAATTAAGACTTCATTTTGCTGACTAAATTTGTTGAGTCTTTTTGTTAACTTTGACCGTAAATATATTTGTTTGTGTAATATAATACTTAATGAAAATTATATCAATGAAAAATACATCTAAAACTCAATTCATCCATATAATTTAAATCAAGTATCATATAACACAAATAAAAATATTTACGGTTAAAATTAAAAAAAGAAAATCACGAAAAATCAATCTATGAAATTTAAATTAAGAGAGGCTAACCCTTAAGTAGTTGTAAAATTAACTATAGTCATAAGAGTTGTTATAGTTGGCAAAATGTTCTTAGAAACGAATTTTTATGATTTTTTGCTAGTAAATAAAAATGAACTCACGTTCTTTGGTACATGCATTAACACTAGGTTTTCGTGCAATTGGAAGTGGAATTATGTTATCCTCGGTTGCTGTAATCTTCATCCATATCAGTCTTAGTGGAAAAACTCGCCCGGTATGCATATCCGATATCTATCGTCTACATATCATTTTAGCCCGAAGCTGGAAGTTTGTTGATGTCACGAACGTTTATACGTTTGTAGATTTAATTATGGATCACTGACCACTCAAGCAATACGTTTGAATGTTCGATCGATCCTCTACTAAAAAATTGTACCAAACGTATACATAAATCATAATACATGTTTTCTTATTGTAGCAATATGACAGAGCCCACAGGTATCGGCCCATAAGGTGGCCCATCGCAAAATGCCTAAAGATGTCACGAACGTTTGTAACGTTGATTTAATTTTAGATCACTCACGCAATTACGTTTATTCGATCATCTACTAAAATATGTACCAAACATATATATGTTTTCTTATTGTAGCCTACATATATGCAGGGGAAGAAGTTTCCAAATTTACTATTCCCGATTGAGATCCAAAACATGAATTTGGGAAAGCATGGAAGTGATTCTGGGGTCTACGACACTAATTGAATGTATATTTTTCTCCCCTTCTATTACACGAGCATAGTACCCGCGCGTTGCGGCGGAATTTTATAACTACTTTTTTGGATGAATACATTGGTTACAGAGTGTGTCAAAAATATAGATTATGAGATTCGGTCGATTGTTTTAAAACCATATAGAAAGATCAATGTTAATTAAATTATAATCAATTACAAATTGATAACAAAAATAGTAAACTAATATAATAAAGCAAAAAACAAACCAATATAATATTTATACATACACTAAATAGTGTTGTAGTGTGTGAAGGGCATTTTGGGAACCATAAATATGCTAAAAGGGCATTTTGGGAACAAAAAATATGCTTAAAGTCTTAATCCAATTCTCTTTATAAGGGATTAAAGATTATATTTTTAAATAAATAACTGAATATATTTAAGTAAAGTAGAAGTTTTTTGCTATTTTCAAAAGTCAGTTCATTGTAACAAATGAGTCATGAATGGATTTTTAACTTTGTGCCAATAAAATTCCTATTTCGTAAATATATTGAACGGTCATTAATTCACTATAGGATTTACCATTTTTGTGTTTTTATAAATGAACCATAACTTGGGCCCCAACCATAAGGAAGCCCATATTCATAACATCCTTTTTTTTTTTTTTATCAAGTTCGAAGATAACATATCACATACATCCGTTAACAAATTTTAAAGTGGGATAAGTATGATAAGAAAACGAAATAAATAATAAATTTCTATGCATTTTTGTCTATATAATAAAGAAAGTAGCTAGTATATATAGACTATAACGGAACAAATAGTATTACCAAAAGGACAACGAAGAAAAACCTTTTTGGTATAATATATAAGGAACTATATATATATATATGCTTATATGTTGGGCTGGCTTGATTATGAGACGACAGTTAAAGTGTAGTTTCAAATCCTATCACTGACATGTAGCGAGGAAGTAGTGCTTGTGAGATATTTACATAATATAATGAACACAATAATCCCTGTATATCGATGTGACATGTTCGAATCCAATATAAAATTTGCTTACAATTTGTGTTAATTAAGGTTTGTTCCTTCAAAATTTGAGGAGATCTTCGGCAAGTATGCGCATACAAACTCTGATGCCTTGACAAAAGACGAACTGAATGAATTCATAAAAGGAAACCGAGAGGCCAAGGACTATGGAGGATGGTATTGAAAACTTGAACATTTTCGGATCATTAATTGTTCATGTTTATTAATCTTGAATAATTATATAAACTTGAATTGGTAACATGTGTTTCGTAGGATTGGAGGACTTGCAGAATGGAAGATCTTGTATCGCATTGGCAAAGACAAAGACGGATTATTGAAGAAAGAGACCATTAGAGCTGTTTACGATGGAAGTTTGTTCGAGAAACTGGAAGAGGAAAACACTAAGTCGTCCAAGAAGGAACACAACTAATTAAACTATGCACTTTTCTAATTAAAGGTTTAAGACGATTAATTAAACTACTATTGCCAATAATGCACTTCTCATTTCCCTTTGCAACGACATGTTATAGAGAGAAGTCGCGGCGATTAACTAAAGAGGAAAAAATTACTTGAAAATACCCTTAGTGGGTGTTTGTTTTGCTTATGTTGAAGGCTTATTGGCTTATTGAGAACAAAATGAGCCACTTTTAACACTTTGGGTATGTTTATAAACTTAGGCTTGTTGGCTTATATAAGCTCGTTTTCATACGTACGAATGAACTTTTTTTATATATAACAAAATATAGAAATAGGTTGATATATTATAATATAGTTAGAAATAGGCTGATACAGTAGTATTTAATATCATTTTTGTTACTTATAGTTCTTTTTCTTCCAATTCAAATTCTTTTTTTTTTATTAAAATATAACCGTACAACATACATAATATACATCGTAAAAATATTAAAACTAGTTTTTTTTAATATATAAAATGATATTAGTTAGCTAGAAAGCAATTAAATTAGCAATACGCATTAGTTATAAAAAATAAAAAAAAACTTACAAATAATTGCAATAGCAATAATTTTGATTTTGGTATAGATAATTACAACTTTTTTAAAAGAACACACATTATACTTTTGGGTTATCTTTTGATATGAAAATATGAATCTTTTTATTCACATTAAGTACAGCCTAACATTTTCCTTCTATTTATTAAGATAATTTAACACATATATTGTGCATTCTATTCTTGAAGAATGAAGACGAAAGATTTATGAGTATAACTTTATATTTGTGTACAAAGATCACGATTACATAAAATCTATTTAAATAACCATGTATCTTTTGTTCTACTTAACAGTTAACACATTCGAGTACGTTGGTGCCAGCGTTCTTTGAACTAATTAATAGGGCCTTTACGCTAAATATCCATGCCAAGAGGTGGCAACGACTTCAATTTTACGTCTCCATATATGAGATCCTTTATAAAACCTGTTTATTTTCCATGTCTTCACAAAACTTTTGTTCTTACACAAACATATATCGTATTATTATCGTGATCAAATTAATTTACAGGCATTTAATTAAGGAGTAACTAATGGAGCTTGAAGGTATTATAAATGGATAAATCTGTCTAAAACTCATTCTTAATTAGTTAGTATTAACTTTGTTTTTCTAGCTAGCTAGTTCAATTATATATAACGATAATGTTGTTTGATTGTGATACGTAAATGTCTGCAGCGAACACGAGTGGTCAAAACGTGTTGCAAAAACATGTTTCGTTCTTCGATCGTAACAAAGATGGTGTGATTTACCCTTGGGAAACCTTTCAAGGTTGGTTCGTTCGATTTACTTCTAAATTTCCATCATCATTTTTTATCTATGTAATGCATGATAGTTAAATTCAATATGCGTAACAGTACTAATATTGTCTTTCTAGTACGTTTTATGTTTGAAAATCGCTAAATATAGCTCTCAATGATCATTTTATGGCAATTTAATTTATCTTATTTATGTTATACTCTATTTTTGAAAAATAAACTTGACCATAGACTTTATTTTGTTGAATAATTAATACGTACTAAACTAACCCTTAGTATATGGTCAAAAGGGTAATATAATACGAGTACTAGGCAAAATTATTTATGTTCTCACTCAGGCTAAACGGAGTGGGGCGTGTCTCCCCCTCTTTTCGCCCAAAACTCGCCCGGAACACCACCCCCCATAGCCGATTGCGCCCCTTGCCCCCTCCAGGCGGAAAATTTCTCTCGCCCAAAACTCCTTTGTGACCAACTACACCAATCCTTCCATCCAATTGAAATGTGACAAGTGTCACAAGTCCCTCCAACCTCAAAACTTGCCTCACTCTCCCCTTTTCCTACCAAAATCTTCTTGCTTACGTGGCGCCACATGGCGGATATCCCCCCTCTCCATCTTGCCCCACTCCTTTTAGCCTCAGAAATGAACATATTGTGATTCTTAAATTTGCTAATAATGAACACGTATGTTCTTTTGTATATAAACATTTATTATAGGGTTTCGAGCAATTGGAAGTGGTATTATGTTTTCCTTAGTTGGAGCAATCTTCAGCAATATCACTCTTAGTGCAAAAACTCGCCCAGTACGTATATATAATCTAGCTAAAAACTTTAGCATAAAAATTCTAAGGTGAAATGTGGATGCATCCACTGTCGTGTATGCACCACCAGTCCACCATAGTTCCGCCTCAGCTTCACCACATCTAAGGTAATACTTCATCCTTTTTAATTGGAGACCAACCCTAGACACCACAACCGTGCTCCACCCATCTCCTCCACCACCGTCCTCCACCCATCGCCATCCACCACTGTCGTGTATGCACCACCAGTCCACCATAGTTCCGCCACAGCTCCACCACATCAAAGGTAATACTTCATCCTTTTCAATTTGACTAATTTGGTTTTATTCGATTGGATTTTGTTCAACTTGAAAACAATGTGTGTGAGCGAGAGAGAGAGCTCCCCCCCCCCCCCCCCCCCCCTCTCTTCCCGGCAGCCTACTTCAGCGGAGAGAGAAGATGAATGGACTCATGTTAAGCACCGCTGGAAACACCCCTCCCCACCCATCACCACCTTCTTTGTTTACAACATCCCCCCTTCCACTACCGATTCCGACCTGAAAACTCTTTTTGAATCCCATGGCCAGCTGGTAGACTCATATATTGCAAGAAAAAAGGACAAGTACAATAACCCATTTGGTTTTATTTGATTCAGGAACATCCATAACCCATCTGCTTTCCTTCCTTCATTGCAAAACAAAAAGTGTAAGGGCTTGATTCTTGGTGTTTATCTCTCCTGATCGGACAAACAAGGAAACCCAATCAGATATCAGAACACCCATTCTTAACAACATTACTACCAGCATCATCATATTCGAACCTCAAACAGCCGCCCCAACTTCCCCTACCCCCAACCAAATTCGAAGCAATACCCTGGTCAACTCCCCAAGCAATCCAACCATAACACAAACACCTTCTTCAAACCCACTGGATATTCCTATCGAGACACCCTCATCAACCAAACCAACAAAAATCCTATTTCCATAACTCTTGAAAGCCATGAGCCAAAAACTCCATCTTTTTTGAAAAATGTTGCCATCATTGCCACCACCAAGAATCTCGACACACTCATTAACCTTGAAGACATACTCAATACCACTGATCCTAATACATAGTTTACAGTATCTTATGTTGGTGGCTTATCTATCTTACTCAATTTTAATTCGTCCGTTGCCGCCAAAACTTTCATCCATGAAAAATCCGATTTCCTGAGAAAATGTTTCACATATTATGAAATTTGGGATGGACAAGATTGTCTCTTCGGAAGAATTGTCTCTGTCAACATTTATGGGCTGCCTCTAATCCTTCGTGATAAAGCTGTCTACAATAAAATTGCATCAACAATGGGCACGCTCTTGGAACCCTCCACAGCCTCAACATCTGATGGGAATTTATCTTTCGATGGTGCCATGATTCTGGTAAATGCTCATCAAAGGGTGGATCACGAAATTAAGATTAAATGGAGACATAAAATCTTTGGGATAAGAAATGTTGAAGAACCCCAAGATTGGATTCCACCGTTTCTACAATCTCCGCCAGAAAGGAAAAATATGGAAACTACAGTCGATGAGTCGGCCGGTCAAGATGAGTCAACAGAAGGTAACCCCAATTTTGTTAAAATTTCAAATATGGACATCGACCCTCCAATTCCCAGTGAAAATCCTTCCTTCGAAAAGTCACCCAATCACCATTCAACAGCCGACACCCCATTGAATGCCCTTCACACGCCTCCTGACAAAAAACAAGATTTTATTTCCAATAAACAAATAAACAATACTCCCTCTGCAAAACCCCAAAACTCTCATAATCTCTTTCCATCCCAAAACGTTTCACTTCCCCCTCCTCCCCCACCATGTTTTGAAACTCCCACATGTATCGGTCCCTCCTCACTGACCACTTTTTCCAGAAAACGTCAACGACGTCACTCTCCCCCCATGCAAATTAGCCCATGCACAAACAACAATAGCACTCCCTCCCCTAATCTCTCCCTAAACCAAAATCACACCCTTCCAACCTTTAACTTCAAAACACCCCCACCATCAAAAACTCCAAACTTAATACCCAATCATAATCATGAACTCACCAATCTATCTCTGCGCATTGATCATGAACCCATCCCCTTCCATAACCTTGATCAAGATCCCTCTCAACCATCCTCCCATCATCAATTTGACCCTCCAGTTCTAGGCGAAATTGCCTCGACCTCCAATATCACGACTATCCCTGAACAATCTATCATCCACCCATCTATTTCCAACAACTCCGCCCCCATTGAACCCAATTCTATCATCCAGGAAGTATCTGAGACAAAGTTGGTTAATGGTTGTGTGGGCATCAATCTATCTGGATTCGAACAACTTGTTGAGAACCAAATTATAGAGGACCGTGCTCAAAAGGTTGATCAATGAATTTCTTAACAATCAACCTCCGTGGCTACAAGGACGAGGCCAAATCTCGTTGGATCAATCAATTAAAACAAGCACATAAGATCACCTTTCTATGTATTCAAGAGACTCACAAACCATCTGCTCAAAGCTTATACCCTCAACGATTTTGGGGGGGATCTAGTTTCTCCTTTGATTTCATTCCTTCCTCGGGCTCTGAAGGTAGATCGGGAGGTATTCTTAGCATATGGGATACATCTCTATTCACCCTCACAAACACAATAAAATCCTCCCATTTTCTCTTAACCTCTGGCATCATCAATGGCGTAAATTCCATATGTCATATCCTTAATATATATGCCCCTCAAGACTTCTCGGCTAAACAAGCTCTTTGGCATGAAATCTCCAACCACATCTCCAATCTTCATGGCTTATGGATCCTACTCGGTGGTTTTAATTCCGTTAGAGAACCGACTGATCGGAAAAATTCAGCCTTCAATCATGCCGATGCACTAGCTTTCAACTCCTTTATTCACCAAAACGATCTTCACGAGTACACCATGCATGGGAGTTTTTATACTTATGTCAAAGATAATGGATCTAAGAAAAGCAAAATTGATAGGATCCTTGTTTCGCAAAGCTTTCTTGACACCTGGCCAACGGCAGCCCTCACCACTCACCCCCGTTCATTATCAGATCATAGACCATTAACTCTTACCACCTCTGCCACTGACTTTGGTCCACTGCCCTTCCGATTTTTCAACTCCTGGCTCTCCAAACCTGAATTGTGTGATTTCATTACTAATTGTCTTGAAAACGGCCAGTTCCATGGAAAGCCAGATCAGATCCTAAATGCCAAATTGAAAAAGTTGAAGAGTGAATTGAAAATAAAGATTCGTGATCTAAAAGCCCTTGAATCATCCGAAGTTTTGCTCTTGATCGACGGTATGGCTGTACTTGATTTGATTATCGATCACAGAGACTATACAGATAGCGAATTGGCACAATGGATGGATCTAAAAGAGAAGTTACTTTCTGTTGAACGAGCAAAAACTCAAGATCTCCATCAAAAAGCCAGAGCCAAATGGATTAAATTTGGAGATGAAAACACCTCCTTCTTTCACAGCTTCATAAACTGCAGAATCTCCAAGAATAGAATTGTTGGACTAGAGATCAATGGGCACTGGCATATTGACCCCCCTTCCATCAGAGAGGCTGCTTATCAATTTTTTAAGCATAAATTCACTGAGCCCATAAAAATTCGGCCCAAGATTACTTGTCATGGACTGAAAACTCTATCTCCTGAAGACGCAACCTCTCTTATCAGCCCTTTCTCTCTGCGAGAAATACAACAGGTAGTTTTTGACTGTGACAGTGACAAAGCACCCGGCCCAGATGGTTTTAACATTGGCTTCATCAAAAGATTTTGGGAATCCCTGAAGTTTGACTTCCTTAACATCATGTTAGATTTCTTTCAAACAGGATCAATCAGCAAAGGATGTGGCTCAACCCATATAACCCTCATCCCCAAACTGCCCTCTGTCAAAAACCTCACTGACTATCGTCCCATTACTCTTGTCGGTTGCATCAAAAAGGTAATTTCAAAGATTTTGGCTAATCGCTTAAAAGGTGTGATGGCCACCATAATTTCCCCGTCCCAGTCAGCCTATCTCAAAGAAAGAAACATCATGGATGGTCCATTAATGCTCAACGAGATCATTAATTGGATTAAAAGAAGCAAGCAAAAAGCGTTCTGTCTAAAATTAGACATTGAGAAGGCCTTCGATTCGATTAACTGGGATTTTCTCATCTCTATTATGGGTCAAATGGGCTTCCCAAGTAGATGGATCCTTTGGATCAAAGGTATCTTATTGTCCTCCAGACCCTCTGTTCTTATTAACGGCTGTCCTACCGAGGAGTTCAATTGTGAACGAGGTGTCCCACAAGGAGACCCACTTTCTCCTTTCTTGTTCATCATCGCCATGGAAGCTCTCTCAAACATCTTACAACGAGCATCTACCATAGGACTGATTTCTGGAATCTCACTTCCTAATCAAGGGCCAACCATTACTCACTTGCTATACGCTGATGATGCAATTCTTATTGGCAAATGGTCGATCACCAAACTCAAAAATATATCCAGAATTTTGAGAGGCTTCCATCTTGCTTCTGGTTTAAAGGTAAATCATCATAAGTCTTGTTTTCATGGAATTAATTTGTCAAATGATGATTGTGACCTATCATGTACCACCCTCAACTGTAAAGCCGGAACTTTCCCTATCAATTACCTTGGCATTAATGTTGGTACAAATATGAATCTGGTGAAAAACTGGGAACCCGTCATTAAAACTTTTGAAACCCGATTATCCCTCTGGAAAGCCTCCACTCTCTCCCTCGCTGGCCGCATAACACTCATTCGCTCGGTGCTTGACAGTCTGCCAACTCACTTTTTCTCCCTGTACAAGGCTCCTGTAAGTGTAATTGCCAAACTTGAAACTATTCGTAGAACATTTTTTTAGGGGGGCTCCTGTTCAAATAAAAAAATCCATTGGATCTCGTGGGATAGAATTATTGCTCCTTATGATTCGGGCGGACTTGGTTTGGGTTGCATGATCTCGAAAAATACCTCTTTATTAACTAAATGGTGGTGGCGCTATCATAATGAACCAGATAGCCTATGGCGTCGTGTCATCACTTCTATCCACTCTCACCAAGGATGTGCACTCATGTCCCGGTTAAAAATTGCTTAGTGGGAACTTGGAAATCCATTGTGGGTCTAAGCTCCCACTTGAGCCACTTTGATATTTTCTTGGAGTGTATGTTTTCAGGTAACTTAGGCAATGGTGAAGACATTAGATTCTGGATTGATTGCTGGGATGGAGACATACCGTTCTACAAACGCTTCCCGGAATTATTCTCTCTTGAAAGATATAAAGGTTGTGTGGTGAAACAAAGATGCACAGGAAGTGGTTTTTTCCCCCAATGGGAATGGAGCTGGACTAGGCCTCCATCGACTCCCCTTGAACTTCAACAGCTCCATGATTTACTCTCACATATACAAAATACCCGCTTGTTGAATAAGAGAGATACATGGCGATGGACTCCAAACCCGATACAAGGATTCACAGTCAAATCAATGAAGAACGTGTTACAATCTGCAGAATATGGTCCCAAAATGTGGGTTTTTCCCTGGAATAAGACAGCTCCTTCTAAAGCAAACATTCTCGGATGGCGCGATTTGAGATGAACCGTCTTCCAACCAAAGATCAACTGCAAAATAGAAACATCGTAGTGGAGTCCACTACCTGTAATCTATGCAATCTCCATGATGAATCAGCCGACCATCTCTTTCTTCAATGTCCATTCGCAGACTACTTACGGAGTTTCTTTCTTTCTTGGTGCAATCTGTCATATCGAAAGCCCCAAACCAGAATGGAGCTCATGGATTTCCACCAAAATCTTCCCATCAGTTCGTGCAAAAAGAAGCTCATCCAAGTCATTTCTCTTGCTTTTGTTTGGGTGATGTGGAATATGCGAAACGAGAGCATTTTTTCTAACAAGGCTCCCTCACTCAGGTTTGCAACAAAAGAGTTGAAGACTATTAGCTTCTCTTGGATTTCTAATAGAGCCTCTGTTTCTACCCAAAAATATGTTGGGAACAATGGAGCTCCTTCAATTTTTAACTCTCTGTATTTGTTCTCTATGTTATTCTCATGTAATTGTTTTTCCCCTGTATTTTCCCTTTGTATGTAACCTATAGCACCTTGCTATTTTTACATATATGCAATTATATTTTAATGTTAAAAAAAAAAAAATAATTCTACAATATACATTATATATTAATTGACTTACCATAACATATATATGTTTTCTTATTGTTTAGCCTTTACACGTACAGGGGAAGAAGTTTCCAAATTTACTATTCCCGATTGAGGTCCAAAACATCAATATGGGAAAGCATGGCAGTGATTCTGGGGTCTACGACACTAACGGAATGTATATTCTTCTCACCTTCTATTACATTTTTTTTTTAAATAAATGAACATATGTATATTTAAGTAAAGTAGAAGTAGAAGTTTTTTGCTATTAATTAACAAAAGTTAGTTCATTGTTAACAAATGATTGAGTCATAGATATAGAATTAAAAAAAAAAGACGTGTGTATAGAAAGGTATTAAACTTATATATATGTCTGGCAAATCAACAATAAGTGGTATATTTGCTTCTAGAGATTGAGGGTTGGATAAATGGTTAATATATTTGCTTCTAGAGACTGAGCCTAGCTAAGAGTTCTAAATTTTGAAAGCAATCTATGAGTTACTATTTTCTTATTTTTTATTTTTAAGAACGTCTCAAATTTTCATTTAATTTTATTCTATTATCAATATGTCAAACTTTCATTTTATGCTATATATTATAACTATTTGATTACCTCTTCACTAGATAACAGGAAACTTTTTTTTCCCTAATGTGACAGCCATATAAGTCATCATGCTATATAACCAGTGTTACGTTATCATGCTATATAACCAGTGTTACGTTTATCATTCGTTTTCAATGTCACATGCATATATACATCTTGTACCAATTTTAACGAAATAAACAATAAATTTTAATGCACCTGTCTCTATCTATATCTATACTATATTATAAAGCAAATTCGTCATGTCTAAATTTTAAGTTTCAACATTTATTTTCCCAAAATGCCCCCCTATCTATTCTATATTTACCTAAAATAACTATAATACCCTTTCTCTCTCCTTAAATCTCAACCAATCATTTTTTTTCTCTCTCCTCCATAAATCATTTATTCCTTCAATTCATTCAAAATCTTTTATCTCAAAAACCGTACATTGATAAATTATAAAAATTATATGGGTGTTCTTAAAATTTCATGCTCTTTCATTAGAGATGTCATTCGATATACTTTCGACGAATTTTTAAATCCGAGGGCGGAACCCGTACAGTTAAGGCATTTGTGAGAGAATTGATTTGCCGAACTGAATTCCCTTCCATTATTCATGAATATTTATACAGATACAATATACACATAACCTCCTCAATGTTTCAATAATTACAATAATAGTATAAAAATTATATGGGTGTTCTTAAAATTTCATGCTCTTTCATTAGAGATGTCATTCGATATACTTTCGACGAATTTTTAAATCCGAGGGCGGAACCCGTACAGTTAAGGCATTTGTGAGAGAATTGATTTGCCGAACTGAATTCCCTTCCATTATTCATGAATATTTATACAGATACAATATACACATAACCTCCTCAATGTTTCAATAATTACAATAATAGTATAAAATATATCCTAGTCTAATATACCCCCTCAGTCTAAGAAGGAGGTCCTCGGATGCTTAGACTGGCTCGAAAATCTGTAAATAATTCTTTTGGAAGGCCTTTCGTGAAAATGTCAGCCATCTGATATCTGGAAGGAACATGTAACACTTTAACTTGACCACGTTGAACCTTTTCACGAACAAAATGAATGTCAATCTCGATATGCTTAGTTCTCTGATGTTGAATGGGGTATTCTGACAAGTAAACCGCGTTTACTCTATCACAATACACAATGGAAGTCCGACGCGGGTGATGGCCCAATTCCAACAGAAGATTTCTAATCCAGCAAATTTCAGCAACAACATTAGCGACACCCCTGTATTCTGCTTCGGCACTAGAGCGTGAAACAGTAGACTGACGTTTGGCTGACCATGAAATGAGGTTATCACCGAGAAAGACACAATAACCGGAGGTGGATCGACGGGTATCCGGACACCCAGCCCAGTCGGCATCGGTGTAAGAAACTAAAGAAGACAGTGAACTGGAGCGCATATAGAGACCCAAACTCATAGTTCCCTTCACGTATCGTAAAATTCGTTTAAGAGCATGTAAGTGACCAGTGCGTGGGGCATGCATATACATGCAAACTTGCTGAACAGCGTAAGAGAGATCTGGCCTGGTGAAGGTTAAATATTGAAGTGCCCCGGCTAAGCTCCGGAAGGTGGTAGGATCATCAAATAGCTCACCTGAATGTGCACTCAGTTTTCCGGTTGTGTCTATAGGGGTGTTGCAAGGATTACATTCAGTCATTTTTGCTCGGGCTAAGATATCAGAGGCGTACCTTTCTTGAGACAAGAAGAGACCGTGAGGATGCCGAGTAACTGAAATACCAAGGAAATAGCTCAATGGTCCAAGATCTTTCATTGAGAATTCAGCCCCAAGACGGGCAAGAATAGTCTGCTTTAACGAGGCTGATGAAGAAGTGAAGATGATGTCATCGACATAAAGCAACAAATAGGCCGTATCTTTACCGTGTCGGTATATAAATAAGGAATGATCGGAAACACTGTGTCGAAACCCCAAAGTAAGAACAAAGTCCGTGAAGCGTTGATACCATGCACGCGGGGCCTGTTTTAGACCATATAACGATTTCTTCAATCGGCATACGTGGTTTGGGTATTTGGGATCCCGGAAACCTAGTGGCTGATGCATAAAAACTAATTCTGAAAGATTTCCATGCAAGAAAGCATTTTTGACGTCAAGTTGACTAATGTCCCAACCATGAGATAAAGCAATGCTAAGAACAGTTCTGATGGTCGCTGGTTTGACCACAGGGCTGAAAGTTTCATCACAATCGATACCAACCTGCTGAGATCGACCATCACACACCAAACGAGCCTTGTATCGTTCCAAAGACCCGTCAGACTTAGTCTTGTGTTTAAAGATCCACATGCACCGAATAACATTCATATCCGAGCGACGAGGCACCAAATCCCATGTCTTATTTTCAATAAGAGCATTAAACTCGTCTGTCATAGCATGGCGCCACACGGGTATGGCTAAGGCATCAGTTGGGTTACGAGAGATTGGGATTATAGTCTGGGAGGTGTGAAGAGAGAATGGTTGTTTAAGTTTAGAAATACCAGACATGCTTCTGGTGGTCATGGTTCTGGTAGTTAGGGGTTGTGGTGCTGAAGGTTGAGAGGGAGACACAGCTAGCGGGGTTGCCTGGTCAACGACATTGTTGGCTGTATTGGTGACTATAGGTGCTGTCTGGGCAGGTAGAGACGTGGCTGGTTGGACAATTGGGTGGTCCATAGGGGCGAGAGCCGGGGAAGAGGTATGTGGAGGGATCAGATTGGGGTTAGTGGTCTTAATGCGACGGCTATAAGTGATAACTGTGGGAGGCGATGAAGATGATGGGTTCTGGTTCACGGGTGAAGATGTAGGCGTATGAGGTGATGTGGGAGTGGAAAGATGAGGCTGGGAACCAGCCGTGTGCCATAGGGAGGGATGAAGAGGAGATGAAGATTGAAGAAAGTCATACGATTGGGAAGGAGCATTGAGATGAGCAAATGGAAAAACATGTTCATCGAAGAGAACATGTCTATTGATGGTAATTTTGTGGGAGGAAAGATCATAACATTTATACCCCCTATGGTTTGACGGGAAACCAAGGAAGGCGCACGGGTAAGAACGATTGGCAAGTTTATGGATAGAGGTGGAAGGAATAAGTGGGTAACAAAGGCACCCGAAGACCCGAAGGTGATCATAAGTGGGATCCTTGCTAAAGAGGAGTCGAGTGGGTGTAGAGTAGTTTCTGGTTTTGTGGGGTAAGATATTGAGAAGATAGGTGGCCATTTGGAGGGCATGGTGCCATAATTTGTTGGGTAAAGAAGCGTGAGTTAACAAAGTTCGCATGACATTATTTATAGATCTAATGGTACGTTCGGCTTTGCCATTTTGTGGTGATGTGTGAGGGCAGGAAAAGCGAAACGTCATGCCATGTTTGGTACAGAAATCGTGAAACGGTTTGTTATTAAATTCGGTACCATTGTCACATTGAATTGATTTAATATTTCTACCAAATTGTGTTTGAATATATTTATGAAAAGATGCAAAGATAGAGAAGACATTTGATTTGTTGGCAATAGGGAATGTCCACAAATAATCAGTCAAGTCATCAATAAACAACACATAATATCGATGACCCTCCGAGCTACGAACTGGGGAGGTCCATAGGTCGCTATGAATAATATCAAATGGAAGTAGGGTAGAAGAAACAGAAGTAGAAAATGGAAGCTTAATATGTTTGCCAAACACACACGACTGACATAGATGTTTATCAGAAAAAGAAGAAACAGAAATATCATTGTTCTTATTCAAAACACGTAATAAAGATGAGCCAGGATGACCCAATCGATGATGCCAAAGGTCTTGGGACATTGCAGCAAAAGCAGAAGGACTTGTGACACGTGTATTTGGCAATGAAAGTGGATAAAGCTCCCCGGTGCTGTCACATCGGAGGATAGGAATCCGCGTCAGGTAGTCCTTCACAAGAAAACCAAACGGATCAAATTCAATGGAAACAGAATTATCAGTGGTGAGACGGCGGACAGAAATAAGGTTTTTGATTAAATGAGGGGCATGTAAGATATTTTTAAGGAAAAGAGGCGGGAAGGGTGGTTTGAGGGTGGTATGGCCAGAACCGTGTATAGGAGTGTGGACACCATTACCTACAACAATTTGGTTCGTCATGCTATTTTTATTGAAATAAGTGGAGATGTTACCTGCCGTGTTGGTCATGTGATTTGTGGCCGCTGAGTCCATGTACCAGTTCTGATCAGGAGGGTGGAGTGTCATGGTATGCAAAGCTTGCTCTATGTTGGTTGGTGTGTACGAAGCCTCTGAAGTAGCATATGCTTGAGATGGTGCGGGACCAAGAATACCCGGAGATGATCCCGGTCGGGGCTGAAACCTTGCTGGTGGGGCCGTTGGGTATGGAACCGGCGGTGTCTGCCATGAAGGAGCAGAATTCTGCCAAGGAGCAGAATTCCATGGCTGGTATTGAGCCTGTCGCGGTGACGGATAGTAAGATGAATTCTGGTAGTAGCCACCACGACTACGACCGCGTCCGCGGCCACGACCACGACCTCCGCGTCCCCTGCCACGATAGGACTGGTCCGTTTGCCCACGATAAGAAGAGTTGCGATAGTCACTAGTGTTACTGCTGTTTTAATTAACCTGTGGGGCTGCCGGGATAGAAGCCTGTAGGGCAGTCGGGGGAGGGTTATGGGCTGCTTTCCTTGTTTCTTCAAGACAGAGTTGGGACCGGGCTGTATAAAAATTAGGTAATGGTGTGGTTTGTTGTATAGTAGTAGCTATACCATCATATTCAGGTGAAAGACCCGTGATTATTTGGAGAACCAGACTCTGATTATCAACAGGAGCATCAACATTAGCGAGTTGATCAGCAATGGACTTGATTTCCTGACAGTAGGCAGCCATGTTTGGGAAACTTTCGAGCTTTGTATTGGCAAACTTTTGTTTGAGATATATTGCTCTAGAGGGTTTGCTATCAATGAAAATATGTTCCAGTGCTGTCCATGCATCAGCAGCAGTGGTATTGGGAGAAAGGATTGTGATGAGAAGATCCTTAGATATTGTACCATAGATCCACTGCAAGACTATTGCATCAAGTCGAGCCCATTCTTCTTTATCTACAACCTTCTCTTTATCGGCATCTGTTTTGGGTGTGGAAGAAGACGGTTTTGATGGAGATGGAATAATGTGATCGGAAACCTGGAACGCACGACAATGGATCTTGAATAGTTCGACCCACGACGTGTATTGCCCGTTTTCTGCTTCGAGGGTGATAGGAATATAATTTCTGATGTTTGTAACAGTAACAGCAGGGTGTAGAGAAGCCATGAAGAAGAGAAGGAGGAGAAAGAGGGAGGAGACTTTTCGTGTGATTTTGAGGAAGATTAGGGTTGGGCAATCAAAGGGCGCTCTGATACCATGAGAGAATTGATTTGCCGAACTGAATTCCCTTCCATTATTCATGAATATTTATACAGATACAATATACACATAACCTCCTCAATGTTTCAATAATTACAATAATAGTATAAAATATATCCTAGTCTAATAATTTGACTATCACACTCTATGACCTATCACCCCACCATCACACCGTCGCAACGCGCGGGTACTTACTCTCGTAATAATGAACACAAACCCTGTATTCTTATGTATCCATGTCCAAATCCAATATAAAAATTTGCTTACAATTTGTGTGAAGGTTTGTTCCTTCCAAGTTTGAGGAGATATTCAGCAAGTATGCGCATACAAATTCCGATTCCTTGACAAAAGACGAGCTGAATGAATTTATAAAAGGAAACCGAGAGCCCAAGGACTACGGAAATTGGTAAGAAAAGCTGAACATTTTTGGATCATTGTTCATGTTGATTAATCTTGAACAAAGACGTATGAAATGGTCACGTGTGTTTCGCAGGATTGGAGGAATTGCAGAGTGGAATATCTTGTATCTCATTGGCAAAGACAAGAACGGATTATTGCAGAAGGACACCATTAGAGCTGTTTACGATGGAAGTTTGTTCGAGAAACTGGAAGAGGAAAAAACTAATTCGTCCAAGAAGAAACACAAGTAATCTCTACACTTTTTTAATTGATGAAAGGTTTAAAAGACTAATTAAACTATGCTAAATAGCCAATGTGCTTCTGTTTTTCTTTACAGCGACAAGTGAAGAGAAGTACAGGGTGATTATTTGATTATTGGATTTTACGGTTGTCTGATGTACATACATACATGTATGGTTTCATTAATATTTGTGGTATATACAGTGTAAATCTATAATAGTTGAAATTGTAAGTGATCGTTTGCTTTGGTATTCATGTTATTTTCTGTTTGTTAATAAGTTTCAATTTCTATGTTATATTAACTTTTATTACCGAAAGAGTATGTTGGTACTGCACTATTTAGATTGACTGGGACACCCATGACCCTGGGTGCTTTTTTGGCATAAAGCATTGTCCACCCCATAAGGAATAGCTTCAGACAACTCACCTAACACAGTAAGGCATGTTGGAGGCGAAACCCAAATCTTATTTCCCAAGTCTCTTTTGTTGGCTCTTGTGTTTTGTGGGTGTTGCCGCCACTTGAGCTACCCGTTACCTAAATCGTCTAACCCGTCTTTTGCTGCATCTAGTGCAAGTCCATTTTCAAGCTTGATCTTCACTGTAAGCTTATCTTACATATGCGGCATAATCAGTTGATATGCACGAATTATGTTGGTTTTGCAATTCTTCAAATTACTACGATTAACAACTGTGTTTCTATACAAATCGTATCTCTGTGTTCTGATCTATAAGAATCGACACACCAACATATTTAACATGTAGATAGCCATATATACAAATCAGGCATTTGTGTTACCAATTTTGTTACCAATTTTGTAGAAATTGGTTAACGTCTTTCCGTCAAGCTCCTTGGTAAAAAACCTTTTCATGTAGTCTGCATAAGAGAATTCCTGGTAAACTGCAGGCTTCTCAGCAGATACCAGCTCTGGTAAGGGTCCAAAATTTTTCTCTCGGTTGCTTGGATTGAAAAACACAGCAATGGAGACTCGTGCGCCTTCAACAGAGTTTGCCAATACTCTTCAAATTACTACGATTAACAACTGTGTTTCTATACAAATCGTATCTCTGTGTTCTGATCTATAAGAATCGACACACCAACATATTTAACATGTAGATAGCCATATATACAAATCAGGCATTTGTGTTACCAATTTTGTTACCAATTTTGTAGAAATTGGTTAACGTCTTTCCGTCAAGCTCCTTGGTAAAAAACCTTTTCATGTAGTCTGCATAAGAGAATTCCTGGTAAACTGCAGGCTTCTCAGCAGATACCAGCTCTGGTAAGGGTCCAAAATTTTTCTCTCGGTTGCTTGGATTGAAAAACACAGCAATGGAGACTCGTGCGCCTTCAACAGAGTTTGCCAATACTCTGTGCTCGACACTTCTATATTCATCATTAGACAGCATCTGTAAAATAGAATAGCATGACTTATGTCATATATATGTGTGACCAGGAGAAGCGAAATGGGCGGGTTAGTCAACTTGGGTAACATATCAAAATGGGCAATCTTTATCTGGATTAAACTTACGTCAGTTAGGTGTATATATATGACCTGAATACCTAGTGAGTCTAGGTTCTTATCAGCAACAACAATATGATTGTCCAGAACATGAATCGGACCAAAGTTGGTTATATAATGATGCAGTTGACCCTACAAAGCATACTTCTTTTAAACCATTTATTTTACCTGTTTGACCCGTTAGAGATGAAACATAAAGAACCAAACTATTCATAAGTAAATGAGCCGACATTTCATAGAGAACATTAAGGTACCTGAAGCAGATCACCAATGTTGATAACAATGGCACCAGGAGTTGGCTCAACATCAGCCCAGTCTTCGCCACATTTGACCTGCAACATCCCACCAATCTCATTCTGCACTAGCACGGTCAACACCCCCGGGTCAGTGTGAGAATTTAGCCCCACGGTGAGCTCAGGCTGTGGACATTTAGGGTAGTAATGGGATGCATATACCCTTCCTTCCAAACATGTCAACTCCTTTAACCTGTCATTCTTTACTCCCAATCCTTCCAATAAAATCGCCATCAGCTCTTCCCCTAACCCTACCACCGCCTTATCCCAATCTTTCAGTGCCTCCTTGCACATCTCCGGCACGGCCTCCCAGTCTGGCTCCACGGGTGACATCCTCACCTGCACATCCATAAACATCCAGTTATGTGTTAGGCAGTACGAGTAATATATCCAACAAAACAAAAAGATATTGTAAGAGATTTGTAATTATGGCCCAATTTCAAAGAATTAACTAAACTGTCTGCTTTTGGTAATATGAGATCTTTTCGATATTTGTAAAGAAGTGACCGCTCTCGTGAGATGTTTACACATCTTTGCAACAAGTAGCACGGACTAATTATATCAACTTAAGTACAAATGTACTCTAAAACTAGGCATGTCAAATCTATAGAGGATACGAACCCGACTGGAAAAAATAAACGAGTCAGGGTTGTATGTAAACGCGTTCTTATAAGACAGACCTAACCCAGTAGCCCGTTTACAACTAAATTACACCTTGTTTGACTCGCCAACCCATTCAATAATTAAACTGGTTAAGCAGGGTTATTCGGGTTACATAATGTAAGCTTGTCCCAGTTAGGGTTAATCTTTCCAACACGATTGAGTAAATCGGTCAACTAAGGGCGTTTGGAAGTGCATTTTTTTAGTATATACAGGGGTATCTCAAGCGCTTTAAGGGCTGGAAACACACTTGTTACAACTATTCTCATTCTCAAAAGAAATAGAAAAGACTCAAAAGTACACTTAAGGGGTGTTTGTTTTAGCTTATTTTGAAGGCTTATTCACTCATTGATAACAAAATAACCCACTTTTAAGTGTTTGGGTAAGCTTAGCTAAATAAACTTGCCAATTAATATAAGCTTAGCTAAACACCTTTTTGTCTTTTGTTTGCTCAAAAATTAAAATAGTCTTCTTTATATATTCATACTCCCCCAAAAAAAGGGTCGTTACAAAATCATCAATTACCCGTCAGACACCGTAAAAGTTACGAAGTATGCTCAAACTAAAACTCTGCTGGCTCAATAATAAGGTTTTTCCTTTAAAATAAGCTAAAACCCACCTAGGGCCAAAACGGCAAAACCCTTCTTACTATGTTAGTATGTTTTGCGTACAAAAAACAATATTAAGCTATACCCACTTAAAATGCATAGTTGACTCAACCCATCAACCCGAACCCGACACAATGCTTCTCACCCACCTTCTTACCTATACTTATACTTACATTTGACCATTAATTACTTAAAATTCAAGAATGGAAAAAGTAATATAAGGTTGTCCCATATATCCAAACTTATTTATGAACCCCTCACATATGAATTTTTTAATATTTGTTATATACTAATGACCTCCATTAATTTTATGGTTTATAAATATAGTGTGTGAGGGTTCCATAACTAACTGACAACCTTATATTCACTCCCCCAATAACATATATATAAAATAAAAATAAAAAGATTAATTTTCATGTAGGACATATATAGATTCAAACCAAATCATTTCTTTTATTTCTGTGTAATCTTTCATTTTCTTAAAACTTATCTAAAAATTTGACACTTGACCAACCCATCAATCCGAACCCAACACGAATCATAACCCACCAACCAACAAATAAACAACCGGACTTAGCCCAATAAAAATTTGATCATCAACAAACCTGAAGAGTATCTCTCCAACTAGCAGCTTTAGACTGATACAAATCAAAATTCGTAGAATAAGCAGCTCCTTTTCCAATTTCCCTATGATAAAACTTCATCTTATACTCATTACTTGACTCAAAAAAACTTTTCATACTATCAATCAACTTATCAATCATTTCAACACCAACCCCATGATTAACAATCTGAAAAAACCCAAGTTTTGAAGCTGATTGTCTAACTTCATCAACAACTGTTGGTCTGTCTTTAGATAAGTCTATCACAGGAATAGTTATTCTGGGTTTTGTGTTTTTTGGTTTTTGGACAGGTAGATTTTCTGGAGGGTGATGAAAGAATGATGGAATTGTTGTAACACCAGAATCTAGTAATCCTTTTACACCAAGTTTTGATTTATCGAATTGTTTTAGTTGTGTTAGACGATCATATGAGTCGTGTTGTGTTGGAATTGTTGTCATGGTTGGTTTTGTTGATGACAATTGTGGTTGTTTCGTGACTATTTGGAGTTTTAGTAGTAGTTTGATACGGAGTAGTTTCTAACTTGTACACAATCTGTTTGACAATATATATATACCACGTGACGTGATGTTTGTTTCTATTGTCATGGGTTGTTTGTTTTTATTAGAGAACTAGTTTTCTAACACGGGCGTTACCCCAGGAGACATAACGTTGTTTACAAAAAGTTTATACAGGCGGGAGATACATTCGTTTGTTTCATATTTAAATGTATGTTTGAAAATGTATTGTCGTGTATAAACTTAAGTAATATTAATCATTAAATGATCAATTCTATGAATAGTTGAAGGGGGAAAAAACGAATGTTAATAATGTATCAACTATATATGATTAATTGGAAAAAATGTGACAAAACGTGGGAAAAAAAAGTAATGAAAACGCATTAAAATTATAATATTATATATGAAATGTAAAAAGAAATGGAAAGTAGCATATAAATCATTTTAGAAAATAAATATAAGAACTTTAGGAGCTAACCCCCTGTTAGAAAAAAGGACCTGATTTGCAGCATTTTTTGTAACTTCCGTTAAACACCTTAATAGAACTTAACGGCCGTTAGCTGATGGGGACCATTACTGCAAAAGTTTTAACAACAGGGACTATGTTGAGAAAAAAGTTAACAGCCGTTAGCTGATGGGGACCATTATTGCAAAAGATTTAACGACAGGGGCTAATGTTGCAGAAAAAAGAAGCCGCACGGAAACCAAGTAACGGGAATTATATATATATAGAGAGAGAGAATTTATACTCGCCATGTCTCATCCTTCTCTATCTCAGTACCATATCAACTCCACATTAGTTCAACGACTAACCAAGGACTAATCCTTCAAAACACTCACAATGTCAGGACTGGTCTAGGACCCACAATCTATTTTACTTTACACTTTTAACCCAATATTCTACCATCTATTTAATTATACATTTTTAACCCTCTAACTTATACAACCTTCATTTATCAATAAGAAACACACTTAATATTTCATTAAATAAAACAACATACAATACAATACTAATAAAAAAAACAACACATTACTAATTGAAGAGTACAATACCGAAACTAAAAAAAAAACACATAGTTCCACATTTTATTATTAAACAAAGAACAATGCATCACGGGAGGCGTTAGATATGCTCGACAAGATCGTGACGAAGACCATGATCTCCTCGGTCTCGAAGCTCCTTATTGGTCCGTTCGTGGACCGCCATCCTCTCTCGGAAAGTACGAACATGTACACGTGGTGGTTGAGCTAGGATTTCTAGATCATAGGAGGTTATTGCATGACCTGAATCCTCCACAATCATGTTATGCAATATCACACAAGCATACATACTTCGACGAATCCGGTTGACACTAAACGACCTTGAGGGGTGTGTAAGTATCGCCCAACGACCTTGGAGAACTCCGAATGCTCGTTCCACATCTTTTCGCGCACTTTCTTGATACTTCTTGAATTTTTTCTTTTTCGCGTCTTGTGGGCATGAAAACGCCTTTACAAACGTCGTCCACTCAAGATAAATACCATCGGCTAGATGGTACCCTTTCTGGTAATTGGTTCCGTTAACCGTAAACGAAGTATCCGGAATCGTATCCTCAACGATTTCCCTAAACAAATTTGATTGATTAAGGACGTTTATGTCGTTGTTCGAACCCGCTGTTCCAAAAAATGCATGCCAAATCCATAAATCGTACGACGCAACAGCTTTAAGCATGATGGTTGGTTGCCCTTTATCACCTCGAGTGAACTGCCCTTGCCATGCATTTGGACACCTTTTCCACGGTCAATGCATACAATCAATGCTCCCAAGCATCCTTGGAAATCCATGAAGTTGTGTGTGTTTATTGTAGATACGTTGTATATCATCTGGTGTTGGTCTTCGCAAGTACTCTTCTCTGTAAAGTTCAAACACGCACTTACAAAAAGCATCAAGCGCGTCTCTGGAAGTTTGCTCACCCATTTGTAGGTACTCATCAAGTGAATCGGTCATGTTGCCATACGCCAGCTGACGTGTTGCGGATGTACACTTTTGAATTGTAGTAAAACCGACTTTACCTCTTCCATCTGAACGCTTGTTTCGCAACTCTATAAAATGAGGAGGAACAGGCTTGGCTCATCGCCAACGGTGGAGAAAGAAGCTATATCGTTAGCTATGCGCATGAACAATTCTTTTCGCATTCAAAATCGACGCCTAGAGAAGTGTGGCAGGTACTTTGCATTTTCTACAAAGTAATCATTCATCAACCGTTTTCTACACCATATCGATCTCCTGGTATATATACACGAGTTAGAGGGGTAGAAGATTCCCCCTGTTCGACCAAATCGACATAATCTCCCATGATACTGATAAGCTCTTCATCGTCGGAGTCATTCGTAAACAACTCCGGTCGACAGTATGTGTTAACACTTGACGGAAATGGTAAAGACATGATGATTTTAGATATATGAATGTGTGTTTTTGTTTAGAAGAGTGTGTTTTTTATGTAGAAAATAAGAAAGTAAATGGTTTGTATATATAGATGATAAATAGGGACCAAAAGTGTAAAATTATTCAAAATGTGGAATCTGGCCGTTAGAGGGACTAAATGTGTAATTTTTTTGAAAAAAGGGGATAAACGTTAAATAAAAAAAAAAAAAGAACGAGCTTCCGTCCCTGTGGGGGCGGACGAGCCATGGACGGAGGACGGACAAGTCACACCTAGCGGTGTTGACTCGTCCGACTAACCAAGAACGGGTGAGGGACAGGTGGGAACGAACACTGTGAGTGCTCTTAGTAACTTATAAATATTTTTGTTTTTTAAACAACAAACAAAAACTTATTGTCAAAAACTTATAAATAGTCTATCTTTAAATAAAAAAAGAAGAAAATTATTTAGAAAGCCAAATATGATGTACCAAAAAATATATAATCCTTTTTTATTGTATGTTTCAAAATTTCTTTATATTCAAACAAGTGTTACATACCTGGTCATTAGCCGAAAGTAACTAATTAGATTTTACGAAAAATAAAGGCATCTCTAGTGGTAAAGCAAAAGCTTTTTACGAAAAAACATTCACCCTAATGGTAAAATATTTTAAAATAACTATAAATCATTTAAATCGCAATTAAGTAAGTTTTTTTATAATAGTAGAGTATCAATAGGGATGATGATACTAAAATCCACATGTTAAAAGAAGAAAAAATTCTAATTTTCATTTAATCAAATTCTTATATCTTTTAAGTACCAAACAATCGTTTTTGTTTAAATCCAAAAAAAATTCAAAAACCTACATTACTTTCAAATAAAAAGCAAAATATTACAATATCTACCTAACACTCGGGTAATTCTAAATATATTCGTGCCAATAATTGATCCCTGTAAAATTTTTTTATATAAATAAAAAAGAATTGTTACTAGAAGGTTTTTAAAAAAATTTTCCTACGTGACAAACTCACAATCTTTCCAACTAATGTTTTTTAGAAACCATGACATCATATTTAAAGTTAAGATTTTAGCAACATTTTAGTTTTTAAATTTTTTTATCAATTTTGGCACTCTCTAGATAAAAAAGAATATTTTGAAGTTAAAATATATAAATACATATTGTTTTTCTAAATTATCACATAGATATTTTGGAATATACTCAATCCATTTCGTCGCAACTTCAGCGGCGAAGATACGTTTATAAAAAACTTTTATTAATATACCCGAGTTAATTAGCAAATATCTCATAAGAGAAAAACCTATACCAAATATATTTAGACACGTTGGCAAACCAATTACGTCCTATTCATATAACCACCTCCTGAAAATATGCATAAATATCGGAGTACAACAATATCATGCATGTCTAAACAAATTAACTATAACCCCAGGGCTACGTTTAACATTTCCCTTAAACAAATGTCGTCTTTTGTTGTTCTGTTACACCTAAAAGTGCCACCTGCGAGCCCAATTCCCTTCTCTTTCATGGGCTCCATATACACCCTTCTCTTCGGATTCTTCCACTCCAGTGACCCACTTCATACAACTTTTATGAGTTTATCTATCTAGAGTTAATGACATAAATCGTCCCTGTGGTTTGCCTAAATAGTCAACTTTCGTCCTTTAAAATTCAAAACCTCAAGGACAGTCCTTTATAGGTGGATAAGGATCATGTTCGGTCCTTTGACTATTTGACCGTCAAGTGGTCTCCGTTAAACCCCCCACGTGACACCCACATGAGGGGTACTCCAGTAATTTGCCACCCCCTCCGTTTCTCTTTCCTTTATTTATTTATATGTGTGTATATATATATAGATCTGATATATAGGTATACTATCCTACTTCCCCAAATGTGTTGTGTATATATACATACATATAACCTACAAATTCATTTCAACTATCAATGTCTCCCCTGCCATAAAACACACACTATCACAACCATTTGCAGATCTCAATCTGATGAACAACAATGAAAACCATCACATTCTCTAACACAACTTTGTTCCCTACCCATTCATAATCAATAGATAAAATTTAAATAAGTCCATAAACAATAAATTCAATCCATATATTCATTATCAATATATATACATATATACATAGTGGCAATGACGTTGATGATGAGAAATGGAAATGTACAGTCAGTGGTGGAGGGATTGTAATGGTGGACAAATTCGATAGCCGATAAAAAAAATCCACGCCGGAAAAGAGGACCACGCTAGAAAAGAAACCTTCACCGGAAATGGGTACTTCATAAAAAAAATTGGCTAACCTGGAAAAGAAACAACCGTCGGAAAAGACCCCATGCCGGAAAAGGATGAAATTAGATCTTCGCAAACACACACAAACACACACTGAAATCCAGATCCGATCTGAGCACACACCACCATATCTCCACCACTAAACCACTCTCAACCGCCGCCGTGTTCGACCTCAGACTGCCACCTCCATGATTCCGTTGTTGCCGTCCACAGCTACCGCCATGATCAACACTACTAAACAAAAAACATGTCTTTAGTTATATATTTCTTTGTCTTGATGTCTGGTTTCGCTTTTGTCTCCAAAACAGTGAGGGGACTCCAAAAACTCATCTTTTCATCTAGCTGCTACCCATAGCTTTTGTTTCGCTTTTTTTCTTGTATTGGGTGGATGGATAGAAAAGAAGAAACATATTTGAATGTATGTGTGTGTTTGTGTGTATATGTTGGAAACTGGGAATAGATAGATAGATTATTGAGGAAGTCAATATCTCAATTATTTATTTAGATGATTGGATGTATGTGTTTGTGATTTTGATTTTCAATTATTGATAGAAAAAAGATCTTTGTTTCAGATGAAAAGAAGAAAAGAATTGGAAAATATCATCAATGGTCCTTCTTTGAAGGTGGTTAATGACTATAATACTGGAGTACCCCTCACGTGGGTGTCACGTGGGGGGTTTAACGGAGACCACTTGACGGTCAAATAGTCAAAGGAACATGATCCTTATCCACCTATAAAGGACTGTCCTTGAGGTTTTGAATTTTAAAGGACGAAAGTGACTATTTAGGTAAACCACAGGAACGATTTATGTCATTAACTCATATAACTATATCTATCTATACTATAACTAAAAGAGGAGGTTGGGGGTACACTTGGCACACCTTAAAGCTTTTTTTATGCCTAAAACTCTCTCCTAATTATTCTAGATCTCTCTCTTTTTTTTCTAGATTTTTTATTTTCTATTTGCTTATTAAATAGATAATTATATTTAAAACTCTATCATAAATCTTTTTCTATCAAAACAAATCTTTTAAATTTTAAAGATATATAATATCCTTAAAACTCTCCCAATAAATTAATATATGTACAACCTAAATTTTTATTAATCATTCTCATTCATATTATCCTCTCCTTCCTATCTTTAATAAACAAATCAAGTTCAGTAAATTTCTCAACAAAAAAAAACATACGGTTTTTTTATATCACTTTAATTTTATTTTTATGCCCGCGTTTTCTGCCGGATCGAAATCTATATATACATTACACAATTTATTTTTATTAATTTCTTTTAAACAACATAATTGCCTATATTTGAACTTTATTTTTACCTTTAATGTTCTTACTTAATTCTTACCCAATTTATTAATAACGATTTTATTAAACTTACTCGTGGTTTTCCGCGGGATAAAAATCTAGTATATATATTAAAGGTAAATATCAAAATAATAAATAACGAAACAGGTGAAAAATAACAAATATGAACAAAATAAATTTAAAAGAATAAACTCTTTTGTAGTAGAAGAATAAGCCATAATTAAACTATAATTGACAACAAACTAAATTAAAAGAGATAAAAAATAACAATAACATAACAATTCAATATCAAATAATAAACAAACACGAATAAAGAAAATTATGTGTTTCATCGCTATTATGTGTAGGTGTTCCAACAAAGAAAATTAAGGACTGAAGAACACGTTCGTGTAGATAAAGTTTTATTGTTGCTTGGATTTATAGTTTTTGAGGAGTTTATTTGTCTGTAGATGATAGTTTTGTATTATTATTAAACTATGTGGTTATAAGGTATAAATAGTTTAATATATCATATATTAAATTAATATCAAATTAAACTAATCAATTTTGATTTTTTACATTGTTCTTTTTTACTACATTAATTTTATTGTGTCTAAATAAATATTTCTTCATATTTTAACAATATATCTATTTATTATTATCAACCAAAACATAAATATGATAGGATAATACCTCCTTTGTAAACAAATTATAAATTCATATCTATATATTATATCTATATCTATACTATATTATAAAGCAAATCTACTTTTGATTTTCAACATTAAACTTAAAATTTCAATATTATATTTAAGTTTCAACAATGTACATGATGCAGTCATGATCCGACTTGGATGACAAGCTAAAAATAATTATATCTATTAATTATATTATTTATATTTGGGATTGATTTGATTTGTGTTTATCTTTAGTTAAATTTCTATCCAAGTTTCATGCCTAACTTTTAGTTAGGAGCTTCTATATATATGGTTTTAAGTATTCTAGTTGATAAGTTTTGAGTTTTATAAGAATATTGACATTTTGTCAAGAAAACCTTTATGGTTTCGGTCTTTGATTAATCAATTGTTCTTTGCCATTTGAATGCGTGTGAAACTGCATCAGTTGGTATCAGAGCTCAGGTTGATTCAAATGGCTCTACGAGTTTCTGATTATCGTATTCGTAGAATCGCCGACCGAGGCAACGAAGAAGATGGTTCAGATTCGCGTGCTCGTGTTGAAGATGGATTTTCTACTCACAGATTCGCCGACCGAGGCAGTGATGGAGTCTATGCTGACGCACGGGATTTTGAGATCGAAAGACTGTTGAGTCATGGATTCGCTGAAGATTACTTGCTGAGTCAAGTAGTCGCTGACAGCCTCAGCGAGAAGTTTCATCAGCGAGCCTTCAGCGATCATTATTATCTTCGAGTTAAAGGATAAGTTCAATGACTCACCGTCATTTGTAAGTCAAATATAGGCGGGAAATGAAGATAAGAAGACTGGTCCCCAAGGACACGTGTTGATAAAGCAGATGGAGCCATGTGACCTTGTACCAAGATGGTACTAAGGTGTTTCTCTTTCATGCCGTTTTGGGAAAGAACAAGATGGCAAACAGAGATGTCTGAAGACCAGTCTTACACACCAATAGATAGTTGACAACCTTCATGTGTCAACATCTATTGGGTTGTCATGTGATGCCTTTTCTCCCCTATATAAAGCATCACTTGACCTAGCCGCAAAGTTGTTGGTTCATTCTACAATAGTCACTTAGTGTGTTTTTCTCTCATTGTAGAATTGTATAATTGTTAAGTTTTCGTGTGTGCAAAACTTAACAATATTTCTTTTTTTTCTTTTAAACCAACCATGTATTCACCGTTTAATTAATACTACTTATGATTAAACGTTTTTACTTTCTTGTCTTGCTTTCTTAGTGTAATTTACATTAGTTGTTTAATTACATAATCGTTGCAAACTTGGGACTTTCAGTTGGTATCATAGCGGTGGTTCGACACACCGAATCTGATCTGAGTAAAAGTTTGCAAGATTATCTTTCTTTCTTTCTGTACTTAATTTTCTGCATCTAAAAACTTTTCTTTAAACTTCTGTCTATTTTTCTTTTCTTACTATTATGTCTTCTGTTCCTTCTCTGGTTAATACCAGAGTTTTTGGGTATGTCTCCATCCCACCCAGATTCGATTCACATGATTTCGGATCTTGGAAGGAGAGAATGCTCCTACACATCGTAGGAGTTGAACCTTATCTTATGACCATTCTAACCAGAGGGCCATATGTACCGGTTCTGGTTACCAGGACACCAGGAGCCACTGCTGATGCTCCTGAAGTTGTCACTGAGCTCATAAACCAGAAGTACAATGGACAGATGACGAGCGTAGGCTTGTCAATCTGGATGCTCGGTTGAGAAATCTTATTATTACTACCCTTCCGGATGATATAATGAAATCTGTCATCAAACTTTCTTCTTCTAAATTGGTGTGGGATAATCTGTGTACCAGATTCTATGGTACGGCAGATGTTCTTGCTACCAAGAAAGTAGATCTGAAACGTGCCTATGAAGGATTCTTCTCTCTCTCCCTAATGAGAGTCTGGATGGCACGTATAATCGCTTTAAGTGCCTTTTGAATGATATGACAAATGTGGGCATAGAGCATAATACGCTTGAAATATGCTACAAGTTCATTGACGTCTTGCCCATCAAATGGCAAGGCTTAAGGCAAATTCTTAGAACAACTAAGCAACTGAAGGAGCATGACTTAGAGTCACTCTATGGCACTCTTCAATTTGAAGAGAGAGCCCTCGCTCAAACTTTGAGAGCTGAGGCTGAGTCTAAGAGGCATGCTGGTTCATATGCTTCAACTTCTTCTTCTTCTTTATCTAGTGTCTCTAATGTTCATGACCCTCTTGCCCTGGTCTCTGCTGAAGTCAGTCCTGTCCATCTTGACATGGACATCAGCAATTCTACCCCCTCTAACGTCCAAGATCTTGTCAATGACCTCGACTTCGAGGAGAGACAAGAGATGTTCTCGGACTTCATGAACTTTGCTCTTATCGCTGGTAAACGATATTCTAAAAAATGGAATGGTCGTAGGTCGACTCATTTCCAAAAACCAGTGGTAGACAAGTCTCAAGAAGAATGTTGGAGGGTGGTCGTAAAGGCCATTACCAAAAGGAATGCAAAGTTTCTATTCCTTCTTTGCAGGCAGCGAAGCCCTCTTCATCATCAGCGAGGCCCTCTTCAGTCAAGCCTGCTGATGAATACAAAAAGAAGTATTATGAGCTTCGTGCCAAGATGGCTGATGTTGAAGAAGCCAAAGCTCCCGCCAAAGGTCTTGTTGCTGAAGAACATGACTGGGCTGATTCCGACGTTTCTGACAGCGAGGACTTTGTTGATGCCATCTGCTTTATGGCACTCGCTGATGACCAGGCGCTGACAAAGGATCAAGTGTGCTCCAGTCAGTGGGTCAATGTCACAATCAAGAAGGCCTCGCTAGGAAAAGAAGTGTGGTATTTGGACAGTGGTTGTTCAAAACACATGACTGGATCCAAGGACCTGCTGGATAACTTCGTGGAGACCGATGGTCCCACAGTGTGTTTGGTGACAATTCTACTGGCCAAACTGAAGGATATGGGTCTCTCTCAAATGGGCTGATCAAATTCACTAAGGTTGCTTATGTGAATGGATTGAAACACAATCTGATCAGCACATCAGTCAATTGTGCGATGCAGACTACAAGGTTATCCTTGATAAGCATCAAGGCACATGATCAATGTCAATAAAGAAGTGGTCTTGGTCGCTCCAAGAAAAAGGGATATCTACTTGGTAGATTTCACTCCTGTCAAAACTGACAGCGAGACCTGCTTCTTCTCAAAATCTGCTTCTCAAATCAACTGGTTATGGCACAAGCGTATGTCGCATGGAACTTCAAAACCATAAACTCTTTGGCCAAGAAAAATCTAGTTCGAGGCCTTCCTCCTCTCACTTATGAGAAGGACAGGCTCTGTGGTGCTTGTGAAAAAGGTAAAAGCCACCGAGCCACCTTCAAAACCAAACAGGCCAACTCTATCAGTGGCTGTTTCCATCTCCTTCACATGGACCTTTTTGGTCAAGTAAATGTCCAAAGTCTAAGGGGTAGCAGATACACCTTAGTTATTGTGGATGAATATTCACGATATACTTGGACCATCTTTCTTCATTCTAAGAGTGATGTTGCTGAGGAAATAATTAATTTTCATTAAAAAGATGGAAAACCTCAACAGCATACGTGTTAAAGAACTCAGAAGCGATCATGGCACTGAGTTCAGAAACCACACTCTTGAGACTTTTTGTGCTGATCAAGGGATTAGACAAAATTTCTCTTCTGTTCGCACTCCTGAGCAAAATGGGGTAGCTGAAAGGAGAAATAGAACTCTCATTGAAGCTGCAAGAACCATGCTCAGTGAGTCCTCTCTTCCTAGTAAATTCTGGGCTGAAGCAGTCAGTACTGCTTGCCACACTCAAAATAGGTGTCTTATTGTCAAACGACATGATAAGACTGCCTATGAAGTTCCAAGGGCAAGAAACCTCAAATTGGATACTTCCATGTTTTTGGTTGCCCAGTTTTCATCCTAAATGATAAGGATCATTTAGGAAAGTTTGATCCCAAAGCTGATGATGGCTACTTTCTGGGATATTCTTCTATAAGCAAAGCTTTCAAAGTTTTCAATACTCGCACTCAAAAAGTAGATGAATCAATTCATGTTACTTTTGATGAAAGTTTTTCAGCTTTAGGTGATCTCTCAAATGAGTCATCTGCTGAAGTAATTCTCAGCGATCTATCTGACTCGTCTGAAGTATCAGCGACACATCATGATGTTGCTGAACAACCTATCGCTGAGTCTCCAAGTCCTTCACCAAATGATGAGTACATTGCTGCTCACATTTATTCTATAGATCCAGTTGAGCCTCTTCTTCGAACAGTTAATGCCACTTCCATTAATGTTCCTCTCTCAACTGAACCTCAAGATGCTGACGGTGCCGCTGAGGAAACATTTCATGATGCCTCAACGAATCCTCTTTCAGGAGACACTGAGGATGACACTCCTCAGCAAGAGGTACCCACTGTTCTCAGTGACCCTCCTGTCAGCAACCCTGAACCCTTGCTAACCATTGATCTCTCCTCCTATACTCCCACTCCTAGTGAAACTACCACCACAGTATCCGCTATGAATCATTCTTCTATTCACACACCAGCACTCAAATGACTGCTGATCACCCTCTTGACCATGTGATTGGTAATCCACACAATGGTGTCCAAACTCGCTCAGCGACAAGTAATACTTGTCTCTATGTCAATTTTCTATCTCAAATTGGGCCTGCCAATATTGGTGAAGCCATGGCTGATCCCTCATGG
>CM067170.1:155434178-155444178 GCA_034093135.1 Erigeron breviscapus | reverse complement strand
CTTTCCCTACAAAGAAAAGGAGTGCCCAAGTTATATACGCTGAAAAATGTTACTAAGGATACACTTGGGCCTACTGAATGGATCGAAATTTACAAGCTGATCAAGGACAAGACAACTGTAAGTTATGAACCGCTGATCAAGATGGCAGGTGAGCAGATAAAACATATTCGCAAAATGGAACAAAAATACAAAGTCAAAGACTCTCTGCTCAGCGCTGCAAGACATCCATATCCTCCTCCTCAGCAACCAAGAAGTGGTGTGAAGAGAACAGCTTCTGGTCAAGTGATGTCTCAGCGTCCCTTCATTCTTAGAGCTGTTCCAAAGACTGATATAGATGAGGAGCCTCTGCTGAATCTAAAAATGCCTTCCAGGACCCTCTTTATGGATGGAGCTTATGATGACAAGCTGGGAGGTTTCTGCTTTTGCAATGTCCATGGTCATGAACTCTTCTTCGGGACCAATGAAATTGGAATTGCCCCCTCTACTTTTCTTATGAAAATAAGAAAGTATTGTGCTCAGTCGTCCAACAATCCCGAATTTATAAAACTAATTGATCAAGAGCTGCTGAAGCCTGAAAGACAACAAGACAGAGCTTTCATCGAGGCCAAGCAAGAGTCGCAATGGGATTAAGGAGACTTGTAACCTTTGTAATGCTATTTTTATTGTAAAGTTGTTTGTCAAATAAATAAGATCAGCATTCCTTCATTTCTATCTATTGTACTTCTAAGAAGTAACTTATACTCAGCTAAGTCTCCTCAGCGAATAGGGGGAGATTGTTGAGTCATGGATTCGCTGAAGATTACTTGCTGAGTCAAGTAGTCGCTGACAGCCTCAGCGAGAAGGTTCATCAGCGAGCCTTCAACGATCATTATTATCTTCGAGTTAAAGGATAAGTTCAATGACTCACCGTCATATGTTGTAAGTCAAATATAGGCGGAAAAATGAAGATAAGAAGACTGGTCCCAAGGACACGTGTTGCAAGATCAAGATGGAGCCATGTGACCTTGTACCAAAATGGTACTAAGGTGTTTCTCTTTCATGCCGTTTTGGGAAAGAAACAAGATGGCAAACAGAGATGTCTGAAGACCAGTCTTACACACCAATAGATAGTTGACAACCTTCATGTGTCAACATTTATTGGGTTGTCATGTGATGCCTTTTCTCCCCTATATAAAGCATCACTTGACCTAGCCGCAAAGTTGTTGGTTCATTCTACAATAGTCACTTAGTGTGTTTTTTCTCTCATTGTAGAATTGTATAATTGTTAAGTTTTGTGTGTGCAAAAACTTAACAATATTTCTTTCTTTCTTTCTTTGTAAACCAACCATGTATTCACCGTTTAATTAATACTACTTATGATTAAACGTGTTTACTTTCTTAGTGTAATTTACATTAGTTGTTTAATTACATAATCGTTGCAAACTTGGGACTTTCAAAGACTCAAGGCACGAGTCCTAGATCTGGAAACACTACCGCTTAAGGAAACCGAACCAGGAGGTTGCGTCCGGGACGAAAACCTAGGGGAAGAGCAGGATCCTTACGGTACGTGTGATTTTATTTATGATTCTTTACCTGTTTTTGATGAATATGAAGACGATGAATGGTATTTTTTGTTTACTGGTGGTGATCGGAACTTATTATATGGAAAACATGTTAAAAGTGGTGATAGATTGGGTGGATACAACATTGGTGCGAATATTCATTGTGATTTGCGAAAAATTGGGGTATCCATATTGCATCAGCCAACTTCGAAATATCATGGATTTCAAATTGGGAGTGATATCTATTTTATTAATAAAAAAGTCTCAGTTGCTTTCAGTAAGGAAACTATCGATTATAAGGTTGGATTTAAGCCACCTATGGGTGATGAGAATTCAAGTGGCCCAATAATGACTATTGAAATATTAGATGAAAATATTGCTATGCACGTGAGAGTTGTGGAGCAATTAAATTGTGATGCGCCACTTCGGCTGTCAAATTCTAATCGATCAATGACGAATACGATCGGTAAAGTTAAGTTGTTTTTGGAGGTTATGATGATAATGAAAGGGAGTCGCATTGATGTTCCTTTCGATCCAGGTGGCTGTGGTTCGGGTCTGTGTTCCAAGTTAACGGAAAACTCGAGGACGAGTTTTTTCAAAGAGGGAGAGAATGATGCAGTCATGATCCGACTTGGATGACAAGCTAAAAATAATTATATCTATTAATTATATTATTTATATTTGGGATTGATTTGATTTGTGTTTATCTTTAGTTAAATTTCTATCCAAGTTTCATGCCTAACTTTTAGTTAGGAGCTTCTATATATATGGTTTTAAGTATTCTAGTTGATAAGTTTTGAGTTTTATAAGAATATTGACATTTTGTCAAGAAAATCTTTATGGTTTCGGTCTTTGATTAATCAATTGTTCTTTTGCCATTTGAATGCGTGTGAAACTGCATCAGTACACATTATAATGCATGATGTAGTATACATCATAGTCACATTACATCAATAATTTCCACTATTTACCAGCGCCACCTCCACCACCATCAATCTCCGCCGCCACCACCGCCGCTACCACCGCTAGCCGCTACCACCCGTCACCGCCACCACCGTCGCCGCCATTACATCACCACCACCGCCGCCACCTCCATCACCACAGCAACGTGCGAGTACCTTTCTCTCGTATACATATAAACACAAATACACATAACAATATTCATACCTACGCTATCTATCAATGTACACGTCCGCATTTTAGACATTCTATTTCTAATCAAGCAAAGTACTAACTCATGGTTGTAATCTAAAGCATGAACGCCACATTTCGACTTAAGTAATTGTTTCATTGGCTTGATAACTTTTTATTTTTATTTTTAAAAAGTAAGTATTATTCACATCAAAAAATACATTACTCTGCAATTGCAGAGTAGTCGATCCGTAGCTGCTTGATAACTTTTTCATTGGCATGATTACTTAATCGCACAATCGAAGTAGCTGCTTCCTAGTAGCCTAACTTTTAAATTTGAGCTTTTTAGGTCAAACATAATATCTCTACAACACTTTGTATATATATCTTATATATGAAGAGAAATGATAATTTATTTACTTTTTTAATCAACAAATTGTCGATCGGTCTATTTAACTTTTCTCAAAAAACTTCAAACTTAGTTTAGTTTAATAGGTTTAAAAAACTTATTTCGTTAATCTCAGAAAATTAGTTAAAGTTAGTTAGTTTACATTTTTTTTTTAGAATAGCCGTTAAAGTTAGTTAAACTTTAGAATTATTTTCACGAGCGGACATGGACCGGCACTAAGGGCGTTCCGGTTATAGGTGTTGATTCTGTAGATCTGCCTGCCGGCTGGTTGAACCACCAGGTAGTAGTCGGACCGAAAAACAGTTGATTTTAGGTGTTTGACCGGCCGAGCTTTTTTTAATAGGGTTAAGTGCGTCGGAATGTAACTAACCAAGACCGAAAAGTTACAGTGTGCACGAACTTTTGTCCAGCTTTATTTTATGTGAGAAACAGTAAAAATGTCCTAAAGAATTCACAAGTGACTTGCTATGTGTATTTAGTTACATTCCGGCGCATTTAACTCAGTTCATACAACTTTTCGGTCTTAGTTAGTTACATTCCGACGCACTTAACCTTTGAATATTTGGTGGATGAAAAAAAGAACAAGTTGAGAATGAATGATAATATTATTATTAACTATAGCTGGATCATAAAAGGTAATTTTTGGAAAAAGATAAGCTTCAAGAAAAACTTTATGGCTTTTATATTTTTTTTTAGGGTAAATTACACTTTTGGTCTCTGAACTTGGCATGTTTTTCACTTTTAGTCACTAAACTTCAAAATTTGCAAATTATACACTAAACTTGCCACTTTTTTTCACTTTTGGTCACCGCGTCAACTTTGTTACCTTTCATCCGTTAACTTGCCCAGATTCGTTAGTTTTTTTTTCCAGTTTTCGTCCTTTTCATTTATTCCATTATTAAAAGTGATAATCGATGAAAAGTACATTCAAAACTCAATCCATTTATATGATTTATTACAAATTTATATAACACAAACAAAAATATTTACGGTTAAATCATAAGGCGTTATCGATTATTCAGGAAAAAAAAATCTAGAACACGTTACTCCGGATAACCGTTACAATATCTTATTTTTATTATAATTTAGCAATAGTTAATAAATCGAATTAAGAAAAACTATATAAATTTATATAACACAAAAAAAAATATTTACGGTTAAAGTACAAATAAGAAGACTAAAAAATTCAAACAAAGGCCCTAAAAAAATCTAACTTTATAAATAAAAATTTCAACTAACAATTATTTCATCGTCGTTCAAAAAGAAAATCAATTATTTCATCTAATCAAACTATTTTATAATCAATAAAGTAGTAAACTGTAAACATAAAAAAAACTGTTTCAAAACCCCTCACAAATGAATATGTATTTTCACTAATCGAACAAAACAATATCTAAGACTTGAAGTTAGGCCGATTATCACTTTTAATAATGGAATATATGGAAAGGACGAAAAGTGGAAAAAAAACTAACGAATCTGGGCATGTTAACGGAGGAAAGGTAACAAAGTTGACGCGGTGACCAAAAGTGAAAAAAAGTGGCAAGTTTAGTGTATAATTTGCAATTTTTGAAGTTTAGTGACTAAAAGTGAAAAACGTGCCAAGTTCAGGGACCAAAAGTGTAATTTACCCTTTTTTTATTATTATTCTTTTTTAAACAACGAATTAATAGTTAGTAGTTATCATTTTTATATTTATCTATATTTTTTATTAAAAAAGAAACAACATCCCAGCTCCCCCTATATCATCTCAAAAAAACCTATGGAAATACTATTTTCTTTAATTTCATCATTTCATTAAACATCTTCACCTAATATACTTATAATAACCTTAATGAAATAATTTATAATATAAATCCACAACCCTTAAAATAAACACATTACTCATTTTTACATCAATTACTTTTACATTAATAAGCACACCATCACCGTCGCTGCCACCATCGCCACATCGTCACCGTTAGCATCATCATCAAGGGCGGTACTAAAGGGGGGGCAAAGGAGGCCAATGCTTCCCTTCGAAATTTAAATTTTGTCATGTATTTTTAAATTTTGTATGGATTTTAAAATTTTCTTATAGGTTTTTAACATTTTGCCCCTTTTTCGATTTATTTTTCATGGAATTTTTAAATTTGCTCACTTTGAATTTTTTTTCTGATACCATCGCATGGAAATGCATATGGTAAAAACTCAAATCTTATACCCTTTCAATATCCAATGGTTTATAGATCTCCACTACACACACATCATTTTGCAACCACATATTCTAAAATCATATGAAATTGTGTGGTACTGTGGTTTACTAATCATAGCTCATGGTAGTTGGCTGGCATAGTAAGTATTTTCTTTTTTTTTGGTTCTTCCATGAGAAATGAAATGTTGATTTTTAAAGCCAAATGAAATAAACCTATCAAACGATCGACAAACAGAACATCTTTTTGACAAACTTGTTACATCATTCCATATGAAACCGCAAGTACTGAAAAGAATTACGTGACAGGTGTCTTTTGCCATACATCACACACAATTTTCTTCAGATGGGTTTTCTCTCTTTACGTTAAATCAACAGCTCTCGAAAAAGTATCAACAAACCCCATTTTCACATTTTCTTTTTTCACAATATAAAAAATAAAAAATAATAAATGAATAAAAACTTTAAAACCCACTATAAAACCCACCCTCTATATATATGTACCCTTCTCTTCGGATCCTTCCAAAACCGCTTTACAGAATTTTATCATCTTTACACAACGCATTATATTCGATCTGTTATATATCACTTTGATATATAGAGATACGCGTTATATATCGGCGTTACCATTAAGCAAAGCATCATTTAATTAATGGCTTCAGATAAAACTGATATTCAAGGTATTGTATAAATTGTTTCTGTTCATCTTTTGTTTTATTTATTTATATTTCAATTCTAGTTTTTATTAAATTTTGTGTTTATAAATGAATGCAGCAACAATTGATAGTGAAGAAAACGTGTTACGAAAACATGTTGAGTTTTTTGATCGTAACAATGATGGTGTGATTTATCCTTGGGAAACTTTTCAAGGTTAATAACTTTAATTCCTTTTATATCTACATATATATTATTTCTAAAACACCAGTATATAAAGTTTAGTGGTGTACAAATCACTGATGAAATCAGTTTTTTATTTTTTTGCATATAAAATTATCAGGGTTTCGAGCGATTGGGAGTGGTATTGTGTTATCTTCGGTTGCTGCCCTATTCATCAATATGGGACTTAGTGGCAAAACTCGCCCGGTATGTATATATATCCATCTATATATATATGTCTATATATATATATATATATATATATATATATATATATATATAAACATAAAACAACATATATATATATATATATATATATATATATATATATATATATATATATATATATATATATATATATATATATATATATATATATATATATATATATATATATATATATATATATATATATATATATATATATATATATATATATATATATATATATATATATATATATATATATATATATATATATATATATATATATATATATATATATATATATATATATATATATATATATATATATATATATATATATATATATATATATATATATATATATATATATATATATATATATATATATATATATATATATATATATATATATATATATATATATATATATATATATATATATATATATATATATATATATATATATATATATATATATATATATATATATATATATATATATATATATATATATATATATATATATATATATATATATATATATATATATATATATATATATATATATATATATATATATATATATATATATATATATATATATATATATATATATATATATATATATATATATATATATATATATATATATATATATATATATATATATATATATATATATATATATATATATATATATATATATATATATATATATATATATATATATATATATATATATATATATATATATATATATATATATATATATATATATATATATATATATATATATATATATATATATATATATATATATATATATATATATATATATATATATATATATATATATATATATATATATATATATATATATATATATATATATATATATATATATATATATATATATATATATATATATATATATATATATATATATATATATATATATATATATATATATATATATATATATATATATATATATATATATATATATATATATATATATATATATATATATATATATATATATATATATATATATATATATATATATATATATATATATATATATATATATATATATATATATATATATATATATATATATATATATATATATATATATATATATATATATATATATATATATATATATATATATATATATATATATATATATATATATATATATATATATATATATATATATATATATATATATATATATATATATATATATATATATATATATATATATATATATATATATATATATATATATATATATATATATATATATATATATATATATATATATATATATATATATATATATATATATATATATATATATATATATATATATATATATATATATATATATATATATATATATATATATATATATATATATATATATATATATATATATATATATATATATATATATATATATATATATATATATATATATATATATATATATATATATATATATATATATATATATATATATATATATATATATATATATATATATATATATATATATATATATATATATATATATATATATATGTTAATTTGAGGGTAATAATAAGTTTGGAGGTTGCTTAATATGCTTAGATTGCTTATCTGATTTTGAATACATTACATTGTTAAACACTCAAACAACAGAATGTGATCCTCTAAAAGTAGTCTCAAGAGTCAAGATAAGAATTTATGTGAAGGAAAGAATAGTGGACCCCTTATTTTAGATGACGGTGGACCCTTTATCATGTTTAAAGCATTTTATTTGGTTCAAGTTGAAAGATTTCATCTTAAGACGATCCTAATCATTCAAACAAATGTTTATCTGATTACTGCAAGCCGTGACGTTGTCTCCAGCGTTGCATTTGTTTGCCACAGTTGGTTATTTGCTGTTGCGTATTTCAGAAAACGTAAACATTTTAAAAAACTATAAAAAAAAAAAAAAAAAAAAAAAAAAAAAAAAAAAAAAAAAAAAAAAAAAAAAAAAAAAAAAAAAAAAAAAAAAAAAAAAAAAAAAAAAAAAAAAAAAAAAAAAAAAAAAAAAAAAAAAAAAAAAAAAAAAAAAAAAAAAAAAAAAAAAAAAAAAAAAAAAAAAAAAAAAAAAAAAAAAAAAAAAAAAAAAAAAAAAAAAAAAAAAAAAAAAAAAAAAAAAAAAAAAAAAAAAAAAAAAAAAAAAAAAAAAAAAAAAAAAAAAAAAAAAAAAAAAAAAAAAAAAAAAAAAAAAAAAAAAAAAAAAAAAAAAAAAAAAAAAAAAAAAAAAAAAAAAAAAAAAAAAAAAAAAAAAAAAAAAAAAAAAAAAAAAAAAAAAAAAAAAAAAAAAAAAAAAAAAAAAAAAAAAAAAAAAAAAAAAAAAAAAAAAAAAAAAAAAAAAAAAAAAAAAAAAAAAAAAAAAAAAAAAAAAAAAAAAAAAAAAAAAAAAAAAAAAAAAAAAAAAAAAAAAAAAAAAAAAAAAAAAAAAAAAAAAAAAAAAAAAAAAAAAAAAAAAAAAAAAAAAAAAAAAAAAAAAAAAAAAAAAAAAAAAAAAAAAAAAAAAAAAAAAAAAAAAAAAAAAAAAAAAAAAAAAAAAAAAAAAAAAAAAAAAAAAAAAAAAAAAAAAAAAAAAAAAAAAAAAAAAAAAAAAAAAAAAAAAAAAAAAAAAAAAAAAAAAAAAAAAAAAAAAAAAAAAAAAAAAAAAAAAAAAAAAAAAAAAAAAAAAAAAAAAAAAAAAAAAAAAAAAAAAAAAAAAAAAAAAAAAAAAAAAAAAAAAAAAAAAAAAAAAAAAAAAAAAAAAAAAAAAAAAAAAAAAAAAAAAAAAAAAAAAAAAAAAAAAAAAAAAAAAAAAAAAAAAAAAAAAAAAAAAAAAAAAAAAAAAAAAAAAAAAAAAAAAAAAAAAAAAAAAAAAAAAAAAAAAAAAAAAAAAAAAAAAAAAAAAAAAAAAAAAAAAAAAAAAAAAAAAAAAAAAAAAAAAAAAAAAAAAAAAAAAAAAAAAAAAAAAAAAAAAAAAAAAAAAAAAAAAAAAAAAAAAAAAAAAAAAAAAAAAAAAAAAAAAAAAAAAAAAAAAAAAAAAAAAAAAAAAAAAAAAAAAAAAAAAAAAAAAAAAAAAAAAAAAAAAAAAAAAAAAAAAAAAAAAAAAAAAAAAAAAAAAAAAAAAAAAAAAAAAAAAAAAAAAAAAAAAAAAAAAAAAAAAAAAAAAAAAAAAAAAAAAAAAAAAAAAAAAAAAAAAAAAAAAAAAAAAAAAAAAAAAAAAAAAAAAAAAAAAAAAAAAAAAAAAAAAAAAAAAAAAAAAAAAAAAAAAAAAAAAAAAAAAAAAAAAAAAAAAAAAAAAAAAAAAAAAAAAAAAAAAAAAAAAAAAAAAAAAAAAAAAAAAAAAAAAAAAAAAAAAAAAAAAAAAAAAAAAAAAAAAAAAAAAAAAAAAAAAAAAAAAAAAAAAAAAAAAAAAAAAAAAAAAAAAAAAAAAAAAAAAAAAAAAAAAAAAAAAAAAAAAAAAAAAAAAAAAAAAAAAAAAAAAAAAAAAAAAAAAAAAAAAAAAAAAAAAAAAAAAAAAAAAAAAAAAAAAAAAAAAAAAAAAAAAAAAAAAAAAAAAAAAAAAAAAAAAAAAAAAAAAAAAAAAAAAAAAAAAAAAAAAAA
>CM067170.1:155363400-155433178 GCA_034093135.1 Erigeron breviscapus | reverse complement strand
TGCAATGTTAAAAGAGATTTGTCGGTGATGAGTCATAGATAATGGTCCTTCTAGCGTAAAAAGAAGTAATTAAAGGTACCTTAAAACGATTTGGAAGCCAATATCGGCAAAAGCAAGAGAAATTGGTAACGATATGACTTAGCGAATAATGAAAGAGGTGACTATGGGAAAATAAGGACGAAGTTGAAAAGACAAAGGTGAGTATGAGGAGTAAGATGGAACTATCATCAACCAATTCATGATTTCCTTGCACGCCATAAAATAACAAAGACAACACTAGAAAACCCTAAAATGAGGTACTACGGAGGTGTACCTTTGCAAATTTAGTACAACTCGACATAACGGATTAGTATCACTCTAGTTAAGGGGGTAATCCCACTCCCAATCGCTCGAAACCCTGATAATTTTATATGCAAAAAAATAAAAAACTGATTTCATCAGTGATTTGTACACCACTAAACTTTATATACTGGTGTTTTAGAAATAATATATATGTAGATATAAAAGGAATTAAAGTTATTAACCTTGAAAAGTTTCCCAAGGATAAATCACACCATCATTGTTACGATCAAAAAACTCAACATGTTTTCGTAACACGTTTTCTTCACTATCAATTGTTGCTGCATTCATTTATAAACACAAAATTTAATAAAAACTAGAATTGAAATATAAATAAATAAAACAAAAGATGAACAGAAACAATTTATACAATACCTTGAATATCAGTTTTATCTGAAGCCATTAATTAAATGATGCTTTGCTTAATGGTAACGCCGATATATAACGCGTATCTCTATATATCAAAGTGATATATAACAGATCGAATATAATGCGTTGTGTAAAGATGATAAAATTCTGTAAAGCGGTTTTGGAAGGATCCGAAGAGAAGGGTACATATATATAGAGGGTGGGTTTTATAGTGGGTTTTAAAGTTTTTATTCATTTATTATTTTTTATTTTTTATATTGTGAAAAAAGAAAATGTGAAAATGGGGTTTGTTGATACTTTTTCGAGAGCTGTTGATTTAACGTAAAGAGAGAAAACCCATCTGAAGAAAATTGTGTGTGATGTATGGCAAAAGACACCTGTCACGTAATTCTTTTCAGTACTTGCGGTTTCATATGGAATGATGTAACAAGTTTGTCAAAAAGATGTTCTGTTTGTCGATCGTTTGATAGGTTTATTTCATTTGGCTTTAAAAATCAACATTTCATTTCTCATGGAAGAACCAAAAAAAAAGAAAATACTTACTATGCCAGCCAACTACCATGAGCTATGATTAGTAAACCACAGTACCACACAATTTCATATGATTTTAGAATATGTGGTTGCAAAATGATGTGTGTGTAGTGGAGATCTATAAACCATTGGATATTGAAAGGGTATAAGATTTGAGTTTTTACCATATGCATTTCCATGCGATGGTATCAGAAAAAAAATTCAAAGTGAGCAAATTTAAAAATTCCATGAAAAATAAATCGAAAAAGGGGCAAAATGTTAAAAACCTATAAGAAAATTTTAAAATCCATACAAAATTTAAAAATACATGACAAAATTTAAATTTCGAAGGGAAGCATTGGCCTCCTTTGCCCCCCCTTTAGTACCGCCCTTGATGATGATGCTAACGGTGACGATGTGGCGATGGTGGCAGCGACGGTGATGGTGTGCTTATTAATGTAAAAGTAATTGATGTAAAAATGAGTAATGTGTTTATTTTAAGGGTTGTGGATTTATATTATAAATTATTTCATTAAGGTTATTATAAGTATATTAGGTGAAGATGTTTAATGAAATGATGAAATTAAAGAAAATGTATTTATAGGTTTTTTTTGAGATGATATAGGGGGAGCTGGGATGTTGTTGTTTTTTTAATAAAAAATATAGATAAATATAAAATGATAACTACTAACTATTACTTATTATCTTTTAAGATATAATTAAAAAAAAAGGGTAAATTACACTTTTGGTCCCTGAACTTGGCACGTTTTTCACTTTTAGTCACTAAACTTCAAAAATTGCAAATTATACACTAAACTTGCCACTTTTTTTCACTTTTGGTCACCGCGTCAACTTTGTTACCTTTCCTCCGTTAACATGCCCAGATTCGTTAGTTTTTTTTCCACTTTTCGTCCTTTCCATATATTCCATTATTAAAAGTGATAATCGGCCTAACTTCAAGTCTTAGATATTGTTTTGTTCGATTAGTGAAAATACATATTCATTTGTGAGGGTTTTGAAACAGTTTTTTTTATGTTTACAGTTTACTACTTTATTGATTATAAAATAGTTTGATTAGATGAAATAATTGATTTTCTTTTTGAACGACGATGAAATAATTGTTAGTTGAAATTTTTATTTATAAAGTTAGATTTTTTTAGGGCCTTTGTTTGAATTTTTTAGTCTTCTTATTTGTACTTTAACCGTAAATATTTTTTTTTGTGTTGTATAAAAGTGAAAAAAAGTGGAATTTAGTGTATAATTTGCAAATTTTGAAGTTTAGTGACAAAAGTGAAAAAAAGTGGCAAGTTTAGTGTATAATTTGCAAATTTTGAAGTTTAGTGACTAAAAGTGAAAAAAAGTGGCAAGTTTAGTGTATAATTTGCAAATTTTGAAGTTTAGTGACTAAAAGTGAAAAAAAGTGGCAAGTTTAGTGTATAATTTGCAAATTTTGAAGTTTAGTGACTAAAAGTGAAAAAAAGTGGCAAGTTTAGTGTATAATTTGCAAATTTTGAAGTTTAGTGACTAAAAGTGAAAAAAAGTGGCAAGTTTAGTGTATAATTTGCAAATTTTGAAGTTTAGTGACTAAAAGTGAAAAAAAGTGGCAAGTTTAGTGTATAATTTGCAAATTTTAAAGTTGACACGGTGACCAAAAGTGAAAAAAAGTGGCAAGTTTAGTGTATAATTTGCAAATTTTGAAGTTTAGTGACTAAAAGTGAAAAACATGCCAAGTTCAGAGACCAAAAGTGTAATTTACCCTAAAAAAAAAAAAATATAAAAATAAGATATTGTAACGGTTATCCGGAGTAACGTGTTCTAGATTTTTTTTTCCTGAATAATCGATAACGCCTTATGATTTAACCGTAAATATTTTTGTTTGTGTTATATAAATTTGTAATAAATCATATAAATGGATTGAGTTTTGAATGTACTTTTCATCGATTATCACTTTTAATAATGGAATAAATGAAAAGGACGAAAACTGAAAAAAAAAACTAACAAGACAAAAGTTGAGAACGAGTTAAATGCGCCGGAATGTAACTAAATACACATAGCAAGTCACTTGTGAATTCTTTAGGACATTTTTACTGTTTCTCACATAAAATAAAGCTGGACAAAAGTTCGTGCACACTGTAACTTTTCGGTCTTGGTTAGTTACATTCCGACGCACTTAACCCTATTAAAAAAAGCTCGGCCGGTCAAACACCTAAAATCAACTGTTTTTCGGTCCGACTACTACCTGGTGGTTCAACCAGCCGGCAGGCAGATCTACAGAATCAACACCTATAACCGGAACGCCCTTAGTGCCGGTCCATGTCCGCTCGTGAAAATAATTCTAAAGTTTAACTAACTTTAACGGCTATTCTAAAAAAAAAATGTAAACTAACTAACTTTAACTAATTTTCTGAGATTAACGAAATAAGTTTTTTAAACCTATTAAACTAAACTAAGTTTGAAGTTTTTTGAGAAAAGTTAAATAGACCGATCGACAATTTGTTGATTAAAAAAGTAAATAAATTATCATTTCTCTTCATATATAAGATATATATACAAAGTGTTGTAGAGATATTATGTTTGACCTAAAAAGCTCAAATTTAAAAGTTAGGCTACTAGGAAGCAGCTACTTCGATTGTGCGATTAAGTAATCATGCCAATGAAAAAGTTATCAAGCAGCTACGGATCGACTACTCTGCAATTGCAGAGTAATGTATTTTTTGATGTGAATAATACTTACTTTTTAAAAATAAAAATAAAAAGTTATCAAGCCAATGAAACAATTACTTAAGTCGAAATGTGGCGTTCATGCTTTAGATTACAACCATGAGTTAGTACTTTGCTTGATTAGAAATAGAATGTCTAAAATGCGGACGTGTACATTGATAGATAGCGTAGGTATGAATATTGTTATGTGTATTTGTGTTTATATGTATACGAGAGAAAGGTACTCGCACGTTGCTGTGGTGATGGAGGTGGCGGCGGTGGTGGTGATGTAATGGCGGCGACGGTGGTGGCGGTGACGGGTGGTGGGCAGCGGGGTAGCGGCGGTGGTGGCGGCGGAGATTGATGGTGGTGGAGGTGGCGCTGGTAAATAGTGGAAATTATTGATGTAATGTGACTATGATGTATACTACATCATGCATTATAATGTGTACTGATGCAGTTTCACACGCATTCAAATGGCAAAAGAACAATTGATTAATCAAAGACCGAAACCATAAAGATTTTCTTGACAAAATGTCAATATTCTTATAAAACTCAAAACTTATCAACTAGAATACTTAAAACCATATATATAGAAGCTCCTAACTAAAAGTTAGGCATGAAACTTGGATAGAAATTTAACTAAAGATAAACACAAATCAAATCAATCCCAAATATAAATAATATAATTAATAGATATAATTATTTTTAGCTTGTCATCCAAGTCGGATCATGACTGCATCATTCTCTCCCTCTTTGAAAAAACTCGTCCTCGAGTTTTCCGTTAACTTGGAACACAGACCCGAACCACAGCCACCTGGATTGAAAGGAACATCAATGCGACTCCCTTTCATTATCATCATAACCTCCAAAAACAACTTAACTTTACCGATCGTATTCGTCATTGATCGATTAGAATTTGACAGCCGAAGTGGCGCATCACAATTTAATTGCTCCACAACTCTCACGTGCATAGCAATATTTTCATCTAATATTTCAATAGTCATTATTGGGCCACTTGAATTCTCATCACCCATAGGTGGCTTAAATCCAACCTTATAATCGATAGTTTCCTTACTGAAAGCAACTGAGACTTTTTTATTAATAAAATAGATATCACTCCCAATTTGAAATCCATGATATTTCGAAGTTGGCTGATGCAATATGGATACCCCAATTTTTCGCAAATCACAATGAATATTCACACCAATGCTGTATCCACCCAATCTATCACCACTTTTAACATGTTTTCCATATAATAAGTTCCTATCACCACCAGTAAACAAAAAATACCATTCATCGTCTTCATATTCATCAAAAACAGGTAAAGAATCATAAATAAAATCACACGTACCGTAAGGATCCTGCTCTTCCCCTAGGTTTTCGTCCCGGACGCAACCTCCTGGTTCGGTTTCCTTAAGCGGTAGTGTTTCCAGATCTAGGACTCGTGCCTTGAGTCTTTGAAAGTCCCAAGTTTGCAACGATTATGTAATTAAACAACTAATGTAAATTACACTAAGAAAGTAAACACGTTTAATCATAAGTAGTATTAATTAAACGGTGAATACATGGTTGGTTTACAAAGAAAGAAAGAAAGAAAAATATTGTTAAGTTTTTGCACACACGAAAACTTAACAATTATACAATTCTACAATGAGAGAAAAAACACACTAAGTGACTATTGTAGAATGAACCAACAACTTTGCGGCTAGGTCAAGTGATGCTTTATATAGGGGAGAAAAGGCATCACATGACAACCCAATAGATGTTGACACATGAAGGTTTTCAACTATCTATTGGTGTGTAAGACTGGTCTTCAGACATCTCTGTTTGCCATCTTGTTTCTTTCCCAAAACGGCATGAAAGAGAAACACCTTAGTACCATTTTGGTACAAGGTCACATGGCTCCATCTTGATCTTGCAACACGTGTCCTTGGGACCAGTCTTCTTATCTTCATTTTCCCGCCTATATTTGACTTACAACATATGACGGTGAGTCATTGAACTTATCCTTTAACTCGAAGATAATAATGATCGCTGAAGGCTCGCTGATGAAACTTCTCGCTGAGGCTGTCAGCGACTACTTGACTCAGCAAGTAATCTTCAGCAAATCCATGACTCAACAATCTCCCCCTATTCGCTGAGGAGACTTAGCTGAGTATAAGTTACTTCTTAGAAGTACAATAGATAGAAATGAAGGAATGCTGATCTTATTTATTTGACAAACAACTTTACAATAAAAACAACATTACAAAGGTTACAAGTCTCCTTAATCCCATTGCGACTCTTGCTTGGCCTCGATGAAAGCTCTGTCTTGTTGTCTTTCAGGCTTCAGCAGCTCTTGATCAATTAGTTTTATAAATTCGGGATTGTTGGACGACTGAGCACAATACTTTCTTATTTTCAAAGAAAAGTAGAGGGGGCAATTCCAATTTCATTGGTCCTGAAGAAGAGTTCATGACCATGGACATTGCAAAAGCAGAAACCTCCCAGCTTGTCATCATAAGCTCCATCCATAAAGAGGGTCCTGGAAGGCATTTTTAGATTCAGCAGAGGCTCCTCATCTATATCAGTCTTTGGAACAGCTCTAAGAATGAAGGGACGCTGAGACATCACTTGACCAGAAGCTGTTCTCTTCACACCACTTCTTGGTTGCTGAGGAGGAGGATATGGATGTCTTGCAGCGCTGAGCAGAGAGTCTTTGACTTTGTATTTTTGTTCCATTTTGCGAATGTGTTTTATCTGCTCACCTGCCATCTTGATCAGCGGTTCATAACTTACAGTTGTCTTGTCCTTGATCAGCTTGTAAATTTCGATCCATTCAGTAGGCCCAAGTGTATCCTTAGTAACATTTTTCAGCGTATATAACTTGGGCACTCCTTTTCTTTGTAGGGAAAGATTCATCCCTTGTTGGGTTAGCGAGACCCTGACCGACGTGATCTCTTCTTTCCTTTGCCTTACCTCTCTTGATTCAAGATAGGTCGCCTGACCTTCTTCAAAAGTTTTCATTCTTTTGGCAAAGAACTTTTCTTCATTCTTTTTCAAGACTGTCAATCCACCAGATTGCTGAGCCAACCTCTTTGTCTCATCATCAGCATCTTTAAGTTCATCACCAACAATTTGTTCACTTATAAACTTCTGAGACAGCTCCTCTTCTTTTTTCTTACTTAACCGTTCATGTTGACGAACAACTTCCTCAGGAGACAGTTCAGCAGTAGAAGTTGTGGATTTGGGAAAGGCTCCAGACATTAACTTTTCTTGTTGTTCCCTTGCTGAAGTGGGAACTTTTGGTGGCTTGCTTTGAGTAACCACTGCTGCTTTACCCTTATCAGCATATCTCTTTTCAAGGGCAGCGTGGAACTCAGCAGTTGGCTTGAAGATAGAAACATTTATTGGTTTTGCTGGCACATTCTCAGCAACAACCTTCTCAGCTGCCGGTTCAATAACCTTCTCAGCTTCTTTAGTGACGTTCAAAGTTTGCTCCCCCTCAACATTAGCTGCCGGTTTACAAACCTTCTCAGCATTGCCAGTTTCAGTGGGGGGAACTTGGGGAGCATTTTCAACATTTACATTTACAGCTGCCGGTTCTACAACCTTCTCAGCTGGCTTGGATTTTTGTGTTGGGTCCTCAGCATTTTTCTCCCCCTTGGAAGCAGCTGAGGTACGAGCTACTTCCACATTACCCTTTTTGAGGAGACCCAACATTTCACCCATCATTCCTTTAAGACCAGCAACCTCCTCTTCAAGTTTCTTTGTCCTGGTGACAGATTCATCAAGTAGCTTCTTGTCAACAGCAACTTGAAAAGGAGTTTGAGAGAAAAGTTTGTTCTTGAGAGAATTGAGTTCTTGAGTGATGGAAGTGTGGAAATCATCTTGAATATGTAGAAGAGAAAGAAATTTTATTGTAGAGTTGGCGAAGATGAGCGGTGAAGAGAATGTTTGTTTGGGAGATTTCAAGAAGTGCTGGCACAACTTCTTTAAGAGCTGACTAAGAAACTTCATTTTTCAGCTTGTCCAATGAGGCAGAGATGGCAGAATTAGAGGTGCTGACCTTCTTCATGCTTGCATTCAGCAAGGTTTGATTTCTTCTAAACAACTGCTCATTTGACTTTGTGTGGATGACTTGATTCTTGGTGATCCCAAACACCATACCTTTGAGCTCAGCTAGCTCATCAGTCAAGTCAACATTTCCTGCTATCAACTTTAGAAAGTTTTCATGAGCCTCAATATGAACCTGAGCTACTTGGTCTACCAACCAAGCATACAAGTATCCATGTCTATTCCCTTGACTTTGGCAGATTTGCACCCTTCTCAACAATTCTTGTAGCTGACGAGTTTCAACATAATCCAGGCCAGGTACATTGACAGCAGTAAAAGCAGTGGTGAGTTCTTCATCAGCAGAAGGGACCTTGAGATCCTTTAGAGAGACAGGATACTTAGAGCAAGGAACCCTGAAAAAATCTGGGTGGTGCAAAGGTGGCACTTCCATGATTATTTCATCATCAACTTCTTCCACCTCAACATAAACAGCTGGCCTTATTCTTTGAAGGTGACATAATTCCACCCTTCGCTGAAGCTCAACATCATTCACTTCAGGCACATAGTCTCCATAAAAACCAACTTGTTCATGAGAAGTTGTGGGTCTTTGAGAGTAGCATGGTGGAGGAGGCATATCGTCCAACAACTCTGGGATAACCTTAGATTCAGTAGGAGGAGAGGAGATCAACATATATCCAAAGTCTTCATCTAAGAAACCACTTACATAAGCCTTTTCTTCACTTTCTTCTGCGGCAGCGAGTGTGATTTCAGCATCATTATCTTGGAGGTCAAACTCGTTGCCCAGATCTTCATCAGTTTCCATTTCACTTGATAAGATATTTGTCTCAGTCCCTGCACAGACAGTTTCCAAGACAATAGAAGAAGGAGGGGTAAGGGAACCTTGTGCCTCAGTCTCAGTGTGTTGTTCCACCAAGACATCATCGGCCGTAGAATGTGTTGTCTAACAGTGCCAGTGATGGACTTCGTTTCTACATCATATTCACAAGTCCACCAGAACTCTCGGAGAAGATGAACAAAAATCTTCTCCGGATCTGCCATAATACAATGATTGGCAGGGGAGGCATGGATAAAGTCCAACATGGGCTTGTATCCTTTAGAATCTTGTGGCAACTCAGATGTGCGGATGTGATTGTTGGGTTTAACAACAATTTGAGAAGGAGAGAAGTTTACTTTTGCTATTATTTGCTTTTTCCCAAAGCAACAGGGATCAACGGATTTTATAAGTCTTTACCAATAACCGTTTGCTATTGGACTAGATGAAGACTTTTAGCTCTTCATTGCTATTATTTGCTTTTTCCCAAAGCAACAGGGATCAACGGATTTTATAAGTCTTTACCAATAACCGTTTGCTATTGGACTAGATGAAGACTTTTAGCTCTTCATTGCTATTATTTGCTTTTTCCCAAAGCAACAGGGATCAACGGATTTTATAAGTCTTTACCAATAACCGTTTGCTATTGGACTAGATGAAGACTTTTAGCTCTTCATTGCTATTATTTGCTTTTTCCCAAAGCAACAGGGATCAACGGATTTTATAAGTCTTTACCAATAACCGTTTGCTATTGGACTAGATGAAGACTTTTAGCTCTTCATTGCTATTATTTGCTTTTTCCCAAAGCAACAGGGATCAACGGATTTTATAAGTCTTTACCAATAACCGTTTGCTATTGGACTAGATGAAGACTTTTAGCTCTTCATTGCTATTATTTGCTTTTTCCCAAAGCAACAGGGATCAACGGATTTTATAAGTCTTTACCAATAACCGTTTGCTATTGGACTAGATGAAGACTTTTAGCTCTTCATTGCTATTATTTGCTTTTTCCCAAAGCAACAGGGATCAACGGATTTTATAAGTCTTTACCAATAACCGTTTGCTATTGGACTAGATGAAGACTTTTAGCTCTTCATTGCTATTATTTGCTTTTTCCCAAAGCAACAGGGATCAACGGATTTTATAAGTCTTTACCAATAACCGTTTGCTATTGGACTAGATGAAGACTTTTAGCTCTTCATTGCTATTATTTGCTTTTTCCCAAAGCAACAGGGATCAACGGATTTTATAAGTCTTTACCAATAACCGTTTGCTATTGGACTAGATGAAGACTTTTAGCTCTTCATTGCTATTATTTGCTTTTTCCCAAAGCAACAGGGATCAACGGATTTTATAAGTCTTTACCAATAACCGTTTGCTATTGGACTAGATGAAGACTTTTAGCTCTTCATTGCTATTATTTGCTTTTTCCCAAAGCAACAGGGATCAACGGATTTTATAAGTCTTTACCAATAACCGTTTGCTATTGGACTAGATGAAGACTTTTAGCTCTTCATTGCTATTATTTGCTTTTTCCCAAAGCAACAGGGATCAACGGATTTTATAAGTCTTTACCAATAACCGTTTGCTATTGGACTAGATGAAGACTTTTAGCTCTTCATTGCTATTATTTGCTTTTTCCCAAAGCAACAGGGATCAACGGATTTTATAAGTCTTTACCAATAACCGTTTGCTATTGGACTAGATGAAGACTTTTAGCTCTTCATTGCTATTATTTGCTTTTTCCCAAAGCAACAGGGATCAACGGATTTTATAAGTCTTTACCAATAACCGTTTGCTATTGGACTAGATGAAGACTTTTAGCTCTTCATTGCTATTATTTGCTTTTTCCCAAAGCAACAGGGATCAACGGATTTTATAAGTCTTTACCAATAACCGTTTGCTATTGGACTAGATGAAGACTTTTAGCTCTTCATTGCTATTATTTGCTTTTTCCCAAAGCAACAGGGATCAACGGATTTTATAAGTCTTTACCAATAACCGTTTGCTATTGGACTAGATGAAGACTTTTAGCTCTTCATTGCTATTATTTGCTTTTTCCCAAAGCAACAGGGATCAACGGATTTTATAAGTCTTTACCAATAACCGTTTGCTATTGGACTAGATGAAGACTTTTAGCTCTTCATTGCTATTATTTGCTTTTTCCCAAAGCAACAGGGATCAACGGATTTTATAAGTCTTTACCAATAACCGTTTGCTATTGGACTAGATGAAGACTTTTAGCTCTTCATTGCTATTATTTGCTTTTTCCCAAAGCAACAGGGATCAACGGATTTTATAAGTCTTTACCAATAACCGTTTGCTATTGGACTAGATGAAGACTTTTAGCTCTTCATTGCTATTATTTGCTTTTTCCCAAAGCAACAGGGATCAACGGATTTTATAAGTCTTTACCAATAACCGTTTGCTATTGGACTAGATGAAGACTTTTAGCTCTTCATTGCTATTATTTGCTTTTTCCCAAAGCAACAGGGATCAACGGATTTTATAAGTCTTTACCAATAACCGTTTGCTATTGGACTAGATGAAGACTTTTAGCTCTTCATTGCTATTATTTGCTTTTTCCCAAAGCAACAGGGATCAACGGATTTTATAAGTCTTTACCAATAACCGTTTGCTATTGGACTAGATGAAGACTTTTAGCTCTTCATTGCTATTATTTGCTTTTTCCCAAAGCAACAGGGATCAACGGATTTTATAAGTCTTTACCAATAACCGTTTGCTATTGGACTAGATGAAGACTTTTAGCTCTTCATTGCTATTATTTGCTTTTTCCCAAAGCAACAGGGATCAACGGATTTTATAAGTCTTTACCAATAACCGTTTGCTATTGGACTAGATGAAGACTTTTAGCTCTTCATTGCTATTATTTGCTTTTTCCCAAAGCAACACCCCCCCCCCCCCCCCCCCCCCCCCCCCCCCCCCCCCCCCCCCCCCCCCCCCCCCCCCCCCCCCCCCCCCCCCCCCCCCCCCCCCCCCCCCCCCCCCCCCCCCCCCCCCCCCCCCCCCCCCCCCCCCCCCCCCCCCCCCCCCCCCCCCCCCCCCCCCCCCCCCCCCCCCCCCCCCCCCCCCCCCCCCCCCCCCCCCCCCCCCCCCCCCCCCCCCCCCCCCCCCCCCCCCCCCCCCCCCCCCCCCCCCCCCCCCCCCCCCCCCCCCCCCCCCCCCCCCCCCCCCCCCCCCCCCCCCCCCCCCCCCCCCCCCCCCCCCCCCCCCCCCCCCCCCCCCCCCCCCCCCCCCCCCCCCCCCCCCCCCCCCCCCCCCCCCCCCCCCCCCCCCCCCCCCCCCCCCCCCCCCCCCCCCCCCCCCCCCCCCCCCCCCCCCCCCCCCCCCCCCCCCCCCCCCCCCCCCCCCCCCCCCCCCCCCCCCCCCCCCCCCCCCCCCCCCCCCCCCCCCCCCCCCCCCCCCCCCCCCCCCCCCCCCCCCCCCCCCCCCCCCCCCCCCCCCCCCCCCCCCCCCCCCCCCCCCCCCCCCCCCCCCCCCCCCCCCCCCCCCCCCCCCCCCCCCCCCCCCCCCCCCCCCCCCCCCCCCCCCCCCCCCCCCCCCCCCCCCCCCCCCCCCCCCCCCCCCCCCCCCCCCCCCCCCCCCCCCCCCCCCCCCCCCCCCCCCCCCCCCCCCCCCCCCCCCCCCCCCCCCCCCCCCCCCCCCCCCCCCCCCCCCCCCCCCCCCCCCCCCCCCCCCCCCCCCCCCCCCCCCCCCCCCCCCCCCCCCCCCCCCCCCCCCCCCCCCCCCCCCCCCCCCCCCCCCCCCCCCCCCCCCCCCCCCCCCCCCCCCCCCCCCCCCCCCCCCCCCCCCCCCCCCCCCCCCCCCCCCCCCCCCCCCCCCCCCCCCCCCCCCCCCCCCCCCCCCCCCCCCCCCCCCCCCCCCCCCCCCCCCCCCCCCCCCCCCCCCCCCCCCCCCCCCCCCCCCCCCCCCCCCCCCCCCCCCCCCCCCCCCCCCCCCCCCCCCCCCCCCCCCCCCCCCCCCCCCCCCCCCCCCCCCCCCCCCCCCCCCCCCCCCCCCCCCCCCCCCCCCCCCCCCCCCCCCCCCCCCCCCCCCCCCCCCCCCCCCCCCCCCCCCCCCCCCCCCCCCCCCCCCCCCCCCCCCCCCCCCCCCCCCCCCCCCCCCCCCCCCCCCCCCCCCCCCCCCCCCCCCCCCCCCCCCCCCCCCCCCCCCCCCCCCCCCCCCCCCCCCCCCCCCCCCCCCCCCCCCCCCCCCCCCCCCCCCCCCCCCCCCCCCCCCCCCCCCCCCCCCCCCCCCCCCCCCCCCCCCCCCCCCCCCCCCCCCCCCCCCCCCCCCCCCCCCCCCCCCCCCCCCCCCCCCCCCCCCCCCCCCCCCCCCCCCCCCCCCCCCCCCCCCCCCCCCCCCCCCCCCCCCCCCCCCCCCCCCCCCCCCCCCCCCCCCCCCCCCCCCCCCCCCCCCCCCCCCCCCCCCCCCCCCCCCCCTCCCCCCCCCCCAACAGTTGACATCCTCCACTGGTGCTTTTGCGATCAAGCATGCAACCAGCATAGTCGGAGTCAGAATATCCAACTAACTCAAAGTTGGAGTCTTTTGGGTACCAAAGACCCAGCGTGGGTGTGCCCTTGAGATATTTGAAGATACGCTTCACAGCGAGGAGATGAGATTCTCTAGGAGAAGCTTGATAGCGAGCACAGAGACATGTTGCAAACATGATGTCTGGGCGACTCGCTGTGAGATACATGAGTGACCCAATCATGCCACGATAGTAAGTAGGATTCACATACTTACCATCAGGGTCAGCGTGAAGATTATTAGGAGGGGACATTGGAGTTCCCTTTGGAGTGACATGGGTGAAGTCAAATTTATGCAACATATCCCGAATATATTTTTCTTGATTGATAAATATTCCAGTGGGAAGCTGCTTGATTTGTAACCCCAAAAAGAAGGTTAATTCACCCATCATACTCATTTCGAAAGTGCTAGACATAAGAGAACTGAACTTTCGACAGAGTTTGGTGGATAGGGAACCAAAGATAATGTCATCGACATAAATCTGCACATACAGAACATCACCCTTATGCTTGTAGATAAAGAGGGTGCTGTCAATGGTTCCCCCACGAAAGCCATGGTCAAGAAGGAAGGTAGACAAAGTGTCATACCAAGCTCTAGGAGCTTGTTTAAGACCATATAAGGCTTTATTTAGCTTGTAGACATAGTGAGGATGCTTTGGATCCTCAAAGCCAGGAGGCTGCTTAACATAGACTTCTTCATCAAGAGCACCATTTAAGAAGGCACTCTTGACGTCCATTTGATAGACAATGAAGCCTTTGTAAGCAGCATGAGCGAGAAAGAGACGAATGGCTTCAAGACGAGCGACTGGAGCAAAGGTCTCGTCATAATCAATGCCTTCAGCTTGAGTATAACCTTGAGCAACCAGTCTTGCCTTGTTTCTGATGACCACACCAGTTTCATCCATCTTATTCCTATAAACCCATCGAGTGCCAATGGGTTCTTTATAGGGAGGAGGAACAAGGAACCAAACATGTTGTCTTTCAAATTGTGTTAGTTCTTCTTGCATGGCTTCCACCCATGAGGGATCAGCCATGGCTTCACCAATATTGGCAGGCACAATTTGAGATAGAAAATTGACATAGAGACAAGTATTACTTGTCGCTGAGCGAGTTTGGACACCATTGTGTGGATTACCAATCACATGGTCAAGAGGGTGATCAGCAGTCCATTTGAGTGCTGGTGTGTGAATAGAAGAATGATTCATAGCGGATACTGTGGTGGTAGTTTCACTAGGAGTGGGAGTATAGGAGGAGAGATCAATGGTTAGCAAGGGTTCAGGGTTGCTGACAGGAGGGTCACTGAGAACAGTGGGTACCTCTTGCTGAGGAGTGTCATCCTCAGTGTCTCCTGAAAGAGGATTCGCTGAGGCATCATGAAATGTTTCCTCAGCGGCACCGTCAGCATCTTGAGGTTCAGTTGAGAGAGGAACATTAATGGAAGTGGCATTAACTGTTCGAAGAAGAGGCTCAACTGGATCTATAGAATAAATGTGAGCAGCAATGTACTCATCATTTGGTGAAGGACTTGGAGACTCAGCGATAGGTTGTTCAGCAACATCATGATGTGTCGCTGATACTTCAGACGAGTCAGATAGATCGCTGAGAATTACTTCAGCAGATGACTCATTTGAGAGATCACCTAAAGCTGAACAGCTTTCATCAAAAGTAACATGAATTGATTCATCTACTTTTTGAGTGCGAGTATTGAAAACTCTGAAAGCTTTGCTTATAGAAGAATATCCCAGAAAGTAGCCATCATCAGCTTTGGGATCAAACTTTCCTAAATGATCCTTATCATTTAGGATGAAAACTGGGCAACCAAAAACATGGAAGTATCCAATTTGAGGTTTCTTGCCCTTGAGAACTTCATAGGCAGTCTTATCATGTCGCTTGACAATAAGACACCTATTTTGAGTGTGGCAAGCAGTACTGACTGCTTCAGCCCAGAATTTACTAGGAAGAGAGGACTCACTGAGCATGGTTCTTGCAGCTTCAATGAGAGTTCTATTTCTCCTTTCAGCTACCCCATTTTGCTCAGGAGTGCGAACAGAAGAGAAATTTTGTCTAATCCCTTGATCAGCACAAAAAGTCTCAAGAGTGTGGTTTCTGAACTCAGTGCCATGATCGCTTCTGAGTTCTTTAACACGTATGCTGTTGAGGTTTTCCATCTTTTTAATGAAATTAATTATTTCCTCAGCAGCATCACTCTTAGAATGAAGAAAGATGGTCCAAGTATATCGTGAATATTCATCCACAATAACTAAGGTGTATCTGCTACCCCTTAGACTTTGGACATTTACTGGACCAAAAAGGTCCATGTGAAGGAGATGGAAACAGCCACTGATAGAGTTGGCCTGTTTGGTTTTGAAGGTGGCTCGGTGGCTTTTACCTTTTTCACAAGCACCACAGAGCCTGTCCTTCTCATAAGTGAGAGGAGGAAGGCCTCGAACTAGATTTTTCTTGGCCAAAGAGTTTATGGTTTTGAAGTTCACATGCGACATACGCTTGTGCCATAACCAGTTGATTTGAGAAGCAGATTTTGAGAAGAAGCAGGTCTCGTTGTCAGTTTTGACAGGAGTGAAATCTACCAAGTAGATATCCCTTTTTCTTGGAGCGACCAAGACCACTTCTTTATTGACATTGATCACTGTGCCTTGATGCTTATCAAGGATAACCTTGTAGTCTGCATCGCACAATTGACTGATGCTGATCAGATTGTGTTTCAATCCATTCACATAAGCAACCTTAGTGAATTTGATCAGCCCATTTGAGAGAGACCCATATCCTTCAGTTTGGCCAGTAGAATTGTCACCAAACACAACTGTGGGACCATCGGTCTCCACGAAGTTATCCAGCAGGTCCTTGGATCCAGTCATGTGTTTTGAACAGCCACTGTCCAAATACCACACTTCTTTTCCTAGCGAGGCCTTCTTGATTGTGACATTGACCCACTGACTGGAGCACACTTGATCTTTTGTCAGCGCCTGGTCATCAGCGAGTGCCATAAAGCAGATGGCATCAACAAAGTCCTCGCTGTCAGAAACGTCGGAATCAGCCCAGTCATGTTCTTCAGCAACAAGACCTTTGGCGGGAGCTTTGGCTTCTTCAACATCAGCCATCTTGGCACAAAGCTCATAATACTTCTTTTTGTATTCATCAGCAGGCTTGACTGAAGAGGGCCTCGCTGATGATGAAGAGGGCTTCGCTGCCTGCAAAGAAGGAATAGAAACTTTGCATTCCTTTTGGTAATGGCCTTTACGACCACACCTCCAACATTCTTCTTGAGACTTGTCTACCACTGGTTTTTGGAAATGAGTCGACCTACGACCATTCCATTTTTTAGAATATCGTTTACCAGCGATAAGAGCAAAGTTCATGAAGTCCGAGAACATCTCTTGTCTCTCCTCGAAATCGAGGTCATTGACAAGATCTTGGACGTTAGAGGGGGTAGAATTGCTGATGTCCATGTCAAGATGGACAGGACTAACTTCAGCAGAGACCAGGGCAAGAGGGTCATGAACATTAGAGACACTAGATAAAGAAAAGAAGAAGTTGAAGCATATGAACCAGCATGCCTCTTAGACTCAGCCTCAGCTCTCAAAGTTTGAGCGAGGGCTCTCTCTTCAAATTGAAGAGTGCCATAGAGTGACTCTAAGTCATGCTCCTTCAGTTGCTTAGTTGTTCTAAGAATTTGCCTTAAGCCTTGCCATTTGATGGGCAAGACGTCAATGAACTTGTAGCATATTTCAAGCGTATTATGCTCTATGCCCACATTTGTCATATCATTCAAAAGGCACTTAAAGCGATTATACGTGCCATCCAGACTCTCATTAGGGAGAGAGAAGAATCCTTCATAGGCACGTTTCAGATCTATTTTCTTGGTAGCAAGAACATCTGCCGTACCATCGAATCTGGTACACAGATTATCCCACACCAATTTAGAAGAAGAAAGTTTGATGACAGATTTCATTATATCATCCGGAAGGGTAGTAATAATAAGATTTCTCAACCGAGCATCCAGATTGACAAGCCTACGCTCGTCATCTGTCCATTGTACTTCTGGTTTTATGAGCTCAGTGACAACTTCAGGAGCATCAGCAGTGGCTCCTGGTGTCCTGGTAACCAGAACCGGTACATATGGCCCTCTGGTTAGAATGGTCATAAGATAGGGTTCAACTCCTACGATGTGTAGGAGCATTCTCTCCTTCCAAGATCCGAAATCATGTGAATCGAATCTGGGTGGGATGGAGACATACCCAAAATCTCTGGTATTAACCAGAGAAGGAACAGAAGACATAATAGTAAGAAAAGAAAAATAGACAGAAGTTTAAAGAAAAGTTTTTAGATGCAGAAAATTAAGTACAGAAAGAAAGAAAGATAATCTTGCAAACTTTTACTCAGATCAGATTCGGTGTGTCGAACCACCGCTCTGATACCAACTGAAAGTCCCAAGTTTGCAACGATTATGTAATTAAACAACTAATGTAAATTACACTAAGAAAGCAAGACAAGAAAGTAAACACGTTTAATCATAAGTAGTATTAATTAAACGGTGAATACATGGTTGGTTTACAAAGAAAGCAAGACAAGAAAGTAAACACGTTTAATCATAAGTAGTATTAATTAAACGGTGAATACATGGTTGGTTTACAAAGAAAGAAAGAAAGAAAGAAAGAAAGAAATATTGTTAAGTTTTTGCACACACGAAAACTTAACAATTATACAATTCTACAATGAGAGAAAAAACACACTAAGTGACTATTGTAGAATGAACCAACAACTTTGCGGCTAGGTCAAGTGATGCTTTATATAGGGGAGAAAAGGCATCACATGACAACCCAATAGATGTTGACACATGAAGGTTGTCAACTATCTATTGGTGTGTAAGACTGGTCTTCAGACATCTCTGTTTGCCATCTTGTTTCTTTCCCAAAACGGCATGAAAGAGAAACACCTTAGTACCATTTTGGTACAAGGTCACATGGCTCCATCTTGATCTTGCAACACGTGTCCTTGGGACCAGTCTTCTTATCTTCATTTTCCCGCCTATATTTGACTTACAACATATGACGGTGAGTCATTGAACTTATCCTTTAACTCGAAGATAATAATGATCGCTGAAGGCTCGCTGATGAAACTTCTCGCTGAGGCTGTCAGCGACTACTTGACTCAGCAAGTAATCTTCAGCGAATCCATGACTCAACAGTCTTTCGATCTCAAAATCCCGTGCGTCAGCATAGACTCCATCACTGCCTCGGTCGGCGAATCTGTGAGTAGAAAATCCATCTTCAACACGAGCACGCGAATCTGAACCATCTTCTTCGTTGCCTCGGTCGGCGATTCTACGAATACGATAATCAGAAACTCGTAGAGCCATTTGAATCAACCTGAGCTCTGATTACCAACTGATGCAGTTTCACACGCATTCAAATGGCAAAAGAACAATTGATTAATCAAAGACCGAAACCATAAAGGTTTTCTTGACAAAATGTCAATATTCTTATAAAACTCAAAACTTATCAACTAGAATACTTAAAACCATATATATAGAAGCTCCTAACTAAAAGTTAGGCATGAAACTTGGATAGAAATTTAACTAAAGATAAACACAAATCAAATCAATCCCAAATATAAATAATATAATTAATAGATATAATTATTTTTAGCTTGTCATCCAAGTCGGATCATGACTGCATCATGTACATTGTTGAAACTTAAATATAATATTGAAATTTTAAGTTTAATGTTGAAAATCAAAAGTAGATTTGCTTTATAATATAGTATAGATATAGATATAATATATAGATATGAATTTATAATTTGTTTACAAAGGAGGTATTATCCTATCATATTTATGTTTTGGTTGATAATAATAAATAGATATATTGTTAAAATATGAAGAAATATTTATTTAGACACAATAAAATTAATGTAGTAAAAAAGAACAATGTAAAAAATCAAAATTGATTAGTTTAATTTGATATTAATTTAATATATGATATATTAAACTATTTATACCTTATAACCACATAGTTTAATAATAATACAAAACTATCATCTACAGACAAATAAACTCCTCAAAAACTATAAATCCAAGCAACAATAAAACTTTATCTACACGAACGTGTTCTTCAGTCCTTAATTTTCTTTGTTGGAACACCTACACATAATAGCGATGAAACACATAATTTTCTTTATTCGTGTTTGTTTATTATTTGATATTGAATTGTTATGTTATTGTTATTTTTTATCTCTTTTAATTTAGTTTGTTGTCAATTATAGTTTAATTATGGCTTATTCTTCTACTACAAAAGAGTTTATTCTTTTAAATTTATTTTGTTCATATTTGTTATTTTTCACCTGTTTCGTTATTTATTATTTTGATATTTACCTTTAATATATATACTAGATTTTTATCCCGCGGAAAACCACGAGTAAGTTTAATAAAATCGTTATTAATAAATTGGGTAAGAATTAAGTAAGAACATTAAAGGTAAAAATAAAGTTCAAATATAGGCAATTATGTTGTTTAAAAGAAATTAATAAAAAAAATGGTGTAATGTATATGTAGATTTCGATCCGGCAGAAAACGCGGGCCTAAAAATAAAATTAAAGTGATATAAAAAATCCGTATGTTTTTTTTTTGTTGAGAGAACTTGATTTGTTTATTAAAGATAGGAAGGAGAGGTATAATATGAATGAGAATGATTAATAAAAATTTAGGTTGTACTATATTAATTTATTGGGAGAGTTTTAAGGATATTATATATCTTTAAAATTTAAAAGATTTGTTTTGATAGAAAAAGATTTATGATAGAGTTTTAAATATAATTATCTATTTAATAAGCAAATAAAAATAAAAAATCTAGAAAAAAAGAGAGAGCTCTAAAGTAATTAGGAGAGAGTTTTATGCCTAAAAGATTTAAGGGTGTCAAGTGTACCCAACCTCCTATTTTAGTTATAGTATAGATAGATAAATGTTATATGAGTTAATGACATAAATCGTCCCTGTGGTTTACCTAAATAGTCACTTTCGTCCTTTAAAATTCAAAACCTCAAGGACAGTCCTTTATAGGTGGATAAGGATCATGTTCCTTTGACTATTTGACCGTCAAGTGGTCTCCGTTAAACCCCCACGTGACACCCACGTGAGGGGTACTCCAGTATTATAGTCATTAACCACCTTCAAAGAAGGACCATTGATGATATTTTCCAATTCTTTTCTTCTTTTCATCTGAAACAAAGATCTTTTTTCTATCAATAATTGAAAATCAAAATCACAAACACATACATCCAATCATCTAAATAAATAATTGAGATATTGACTTCCTCAATAATCTATCTATCTATTCCCAGTTTCCAACATATACACACAAACACACACATACATTCAAATATGTTTCTTCTTTTCTATCCATCCACCCAATACAAGAAAAAAAGCGAAACAAAAGCTATGGGTAGCAGCTAGATGAAAAGATGAGTTTTTGGAGTCCCCTCACTGTTTTGGAGACAAAAGCGAAACCAGACATCAAGACAAAGAAATATATAACTAAAGACATGTTTTTTGTTTAGTAGTGTTGATCATGGCGGTAGCTGTGGACGGCAACAACGGAATCATGGAGGTGGCAGTCTGAGGTCGAACACGGCGGCGGTTGAGAGTGGTTTAGTGGTGGAGATATGGTGGTGTGTGCTCAGATCGGATCTGGATTTCAGTGTGTGTTTGTGTGTGTTTGCGAAGATCTAATTTCATCCTTTTCCGGCATGGGGTCTTTTCCGACGGTTGTTTCTTTTCCAGGTTAGCCAATTTTTTTTATGAAGTACCCATTTCCGGTGAAGGTTTCTTTTCTAGCGTGGTCCTCTTTTCCGGCGTGGATTTTTTTTATCGGCTATCGAATTTGTCCACCATTACAATCCCTCCACCACTGACTGTACATTTCCATTTCTCATCATCAACGTCATTGCCACTATGTATATATGTATATATATTGATAATGAATATATGGATTGAATTTATTGTTTATGGACTTATTTAAATTTTATCTATTGATTATGAATGGGTAGGGAACAAAGTTGTGTTAGAGAATGTGATGGTTTTCATTGTTGTTCATCAGATTGAGATCTGCAAATGGTTGTGATAGTGTGTGTTTTATGGCAGGGGAGACATTGATAGTTGAAATGAATTTGTAGGTTATATGTATGTATATATACACAACACATTTGGGGAAGTAGGATAGTATACCTATATACCAGATCTATATATATATACACACATATAAATAAATAAAGGAAAGAGAAACGGAGGGGGTGGCAAATTACTGGAGTACCCCTCACGTGGGTGTCACGTGGGGGGTTTAACGGAGACCACTTGACGGTCAAATAGTCAAAGGACCGAACATGATCCTTATCCACCTATAAAGGACTGTCCTTGAGGTTTTGAATTTTAAAGGACGAAAGTTGACTATTTAGGCAAACCACAGGGACGATTTATGTCATTAACTCTAGATAGATAAACTCATAAAAGTTGTATGAAGTGGGTCACTGGAGTGGAAGAATCCGAAGAGAAGGGTGTATATGGAGCCCATGAAAGAGAAGGGAATTGGGCTCGCAGGTGGCACTTTTAGGTGTAACAGAACAACAAAAGACGACATTTGTTTAAGGGAAATGTTAAACGTAGCCCTGGGGTTATAGTTAATTTGTTTAGACATGCATGATATTGTTGTACTCCGATATTTATGCATATTTTCAGGAGGTGGTTATATATTAATAGGACGTAATTGGTTTGCCAACGTGTCTAAATATATTTGGTATAGGTTTTTCTCTTATGAGATATTTGCTAATTAACTCGGGTATATTAATAAAAGTTTTTTATAAACGTATCTTCGCCGCTGAAGTTGCGACGAAATGGATTGAGTATATTCCAAAATATCTATGTGATAATACTTAGAAAAACAATATGTATTTATATATTTTAACTTCAAAATATTCTTTTTTATCTAGAGAGTGCCAAAATTGATAAAAAAATTTAAAAACTAAAATGTTGCTAAAATCTTAACTTTAAATATGATGTCATGGTTTCTAAAAAACATTAGTTGGAAAGATTGTGAGTTTGTCACGTAGGAAAATTTTTTTAAAAACCTTCTAGTAACAATTCTTTTTTATTTATATAAAAAAATTTTACAGGGATCAATTATTGGCACGAATATATTTAGAATTACCCGAGTGTTAGGTAGATATTGTAATATTTTGCTTTTTATTTGAAAGTAATGTAGGTTTTTGAATTTTTTTTGGATTTAAACAAAAACGATTGTTTGGTACTTAAAAGATATAAGAATTTGATTAAATGAAAATTAGAATTTTTTCTTCTTTTAACATGTGGATTTTAGTATCATCATCCCTATTGATACTCTACTATTATAAAAAAACTTACTTAATTGCGATTTAAATGATTTATAGTTATTTTAAAATATTTTACCATTAGGGTGAATGTTTTTTCGTAAAAAGCTTTTGCTTTACCACTAGAGATGCCTTTATTTTTCGTAAAATCTAATTAGTTACTTTCGGCTAATGACCAGGTATGTAACACTTGTTTGAATATAAAGAAATTTTGAAACATACAATAAAAAAGGATTATATATTTTTTGGTACATCATATTTGGCTTTCTAAATAATTTTCTTCTTTTTTTATTTAAAGATAGACTATTTATAAGTTTTTGACAATAAGTTTTTGTTTGTTGTTTAAAAAACAAAAATATTTATAAGTTACTAAGAGCACTCACAGTGTTCGTTCCCACCTGTCCCTCACCCGTTCTTGGTTAGTCGGACGAGTCAACACCGCTAGGTGTGACTTGTCCGTCCACCGTCCAGCTCGTCCCGTCCCCACAGGGACGGAGCTCGTTCTTCGTTTTTTTTTTTTATTTAACGTTTATCCAAAGTTTTCAAAAAAATTACATATTTAGTCCCTCTAACGGCCAGATTCCACATTTTGAATAATTTTACACTTTTGGTCCCTATTTATCATCTATATATACAAACCATTTACTTTCTTATTTTCTACATAAAAACACACTCTTCTAAACAAAAAGCACACATTTCTATATCTAAAATCATCATGCCTTTACCATTTCCGTCAAGTGTTAACACATACTGTCGACCGGAGTTGTTTACGAATGACTCCGACGATGAAGAGCTTATCAGTATCATGGGAGATTATGTCGATTTGGTCGAACAGGGGGAATCTTCTACCCCTCTAACTCGTGTATATATACCAGGAGATCGATATGGTGTAGAAAACGGTTGATGAATGATTACTTTGTAGAAAATGCAAAGTACCTGCCACACTTCTCTAGGCGTCGATTTTGAATGCGAAAAGAATTGTTCATGCGCATAGCTAACGATATAGCTTCTTTCTCCACCGTTGGCGATGAGCCAAGCCTGTTCCTCCTCATTTTATAGAGTTGCGAAACAAGCGTTCAGATGGAAGAGGTAAAGTCGGTTTTACTACAATTCAAAAGTGTACATCCGCAACACGTCAGCTGGCGTATGGCAACATGACCGATTCACTTGATGAGTACCTACAAATGGGTGAGCAAACTTCCAGAGACGCGCTTGATGCTTTTTGTAAGTGCGTGTTTGAACTTTACAGAGAAGAGTACTTGCGAAGACCAACACCAGATGATATACAACGTATCTACAATAAACACACACAACTTCATGGATTTCCAAGGATGCTTGGGAGCATTGATTGTATGCATTGACCGTGGAAAAGGTGTCCAAATGCATGGCAAAGGCAGTTCACTCGAGGTGATAAAGGGCAACCAACCATCATGCTTAAAGCTGTTGCGTCGTACGATTTATGGATTTGGCATGCATTTTTTGGAACAGCGGGTTCGAACAACGACATAAACGTCCTTAATCAATCAAATTTGTTTAGGGAAATCGTTGAGGATACGATTCCGGATACTTCGTTTACGGTTAACGGAACCAATTACCAGAAAGGGTACCATCTAGCCGATGGTATTTATCTTGAGTGGACGACGTTTGTAAAGGCGTTTTCATGCCCACAAGACGCGAAAAAGAAAAAATTCAAGAAGTATCAAGAAAGTGCGCGAAAAGATGTGGAACGAGCATTCGGAGTTCTCCAAGGTCGTTGGGCGATACTTACACACCCCTCAAGGTCGTTTAGTGTCAACCGGATTCGTCGAAGTATGTATGCTTGTGTGATATTGCATAACATGATTGTGGAGGATTCAGGTCATGCAATAACCTCCTATGATCTAGAAATCCTAGCTCAACCACCACGTGTACATGTTCGTACTTTCCGAGAGAGGATGGCGGTCCACGAACGGACCAATAAGGAGCTTCGAGACCGAGGAGATCATGGTCTTCGTCACGATCTTGTCGAGCATATCTAACGCCTCCCGTGATGCATTGTTCTTTGTTTAATAATAAAATGTGGAACTATGTGTTTTTTTTTTAGTTTCGGTATTGTACTCTTCAATTAGTAATGTGTTGTTTTTTTTATTAGTATTGTATTGTATGTTGTTTTATTTAATGAAATATTAAGTGTGTTTCTTATTGATAAATGAAGGTTGTATAAGTTAGAGGGTTAAAAATGTATAATTAAATAGATGGTAGAATATTGGGTTAAAAGTGTAAAGTAAAATAGATTGTGGGTCCTAGACCAGTCCTGACATTGTGAGTGTTTTGAAGGATTAGTCCTTGGTTAGTCGTTGAACTAATGTGGAGTTGATATGGTACTGAGATAGAGAAGGATGAGACATGGCGAGTATAAATTCTCTCTCTCTATATATATAATTCCCGTTACTTGGTTTCCGTGCGGCTTCTTTTTTCTGCAACATTAGCCCCTGTCGTTAAATCTTTTGCAATAATGGTCCCCATCAGCTAACGGCTGTTAACTTTTTTCTCAACATAGTCCTGTCGTTAAAACTTTTGCAATAATAGTTCCCATCAGCTAACGGCCGTTAAGTTCTATTAAGGTGTTTAACGGAAGTTACAAAAAATGCTGCAAATCAGGTCCTTTTTTCTAACAGGGGGTTAGCTCCTAAAGTTCTTATATTTATTTTCTAAAATGATTTATATGGTACTTTCCATTTCTTTTTGCATTTCATATATAATATTATAATTTTAATGCGTTTTCATTACTTTTTTTTCCCACGTTTTGTCACATTTTTTCAATTAATCATATATAGTTGATACATTATTAACATTCGTTTTTCCCCCTTCAACTATTCATAGAATTGATCATTTAATGATTAATATTACTTAAGTTTATACACGACAATACATTTTCAAACATACATTTAAATATGAAACAAACGAATGTATCTCCCGCCTGTATAAACTTTTTGTAAACAACGTTATGTCTCCTGGGGTAACGCCCGTGTTAGAAAACTAGTTCTCTAATAAAAACAAACAACCCATGACAATAGAAACAAACATCACGTCACGTGGTATATATATATTGTCAAACAGATTGTGTACAAGTTAGAAACTACTCCGTATCAAACTACTACTAAAACTCCAAATAGTCACGAAACAACCACAATTGTCATCAACAAAACCAACCATGACAACAATTCCAACACAACACGACTCATATGATCGTCTAACACAACTAAAACAATTCGATAAATCAAAACTTGGTGTAAAAGGATTACTAGATTCTGGTGTTACAACAATTCCATCATTCTTTCATCACCCTCCAGAAAATCTACCTGTCCAAAAACCAAAAAACACAAAACCCAGAATAACTATTCCTGTGATAGACTTATCTAAAGACAGACCAACAGTTGTTGATGAAGTTAGACAATCAGCTTCAAAACTTGGGTTTTTTCAGATTGTTAATCATGGGGTTGGTGTTGAAATGATTGATAAGTTGATTGATAGTATGAAAAGTTTTTTTGAGTCAAGTAATGAGTATAAGATGAAGTTTTATCATAGGGAAATTGGAAAAGGAGCTGCTTATTCTACGAATTTTGATTTGTATCAGTCTAAAGCTGCTAGTTGGAGAGATACTCTTCAGGTTTGTTGATGATCAAATTTTTATTGGGCTAAGTCCGGTTGTTTATTTGTTGGTTGGTGGGTTATGATTCGTGTTGGGTTCGGATTGATGGGTTGGTCAAGTGTCAAATTTTTAGATAAGTTTTAAGAAAATGAAAGATTACACAGAAATAAAAGAAATGATTTGGTTTGAATCTATATATGTCCTACATGAAAATTAATCTTTTTATTTTTATTTTATATATATGTTATTGGGGGAGTGAATATAAGGTTGTCAGTTAGTTATGGAACCCTCACACACTATATTTATAAACCATAAAATTAATGGAGGTCATTAGTATATAACAAATATTAAAAAATTCATATGTGAGGGGTTCATAAATAAGTTTGGATATATGGGACAACCTTATATTACTTTTTCCATTCTTGAATTTTAAGTAATTAATGGTCAAATGTAAGTATAAGTATAGGTAAGAAGGTGGGTGAGAAGCATTGTGTCGGGTTCGGGTTGATGGGTTGAGTCAACTATGCATTTTAAGTGGGTATAGCTTAATATTGTTTTTTGTACGCAAAACATACTAACATAGTAAGAAGGGTTTTGCCGTTTTGGCCCTAGGTGGGTTTTAGCTTATTTTAAAGGAAAAACCTTATTATTGAGCCAGCAGAGTTTTAGTTTGAGCATACTTCGTAACTTTTACGGTGTCTGACGGGTAATTGATGATTTTGTAACGACCCTTTTTTTGGGGGAGTATGAATATATAAAGAAGACTATTTTAATTTTTGAGCAAACAAAAGACAAAAAGGTGTTTAGCTAAGCTTATATTAATTGGCAAGTTTATTTAGCTAAGCTTACCCAAACACTTAAAAGTGGGTTATTTTGTTATCAATGAGTGAATAAGCCTTCAAAATAAGCTAAAACAAACACCCCTTAAGTGTACTTTTGAGTCTTTTCTATTTCTTTTGAGAATGAGAATAGTTGTAACAAGTGTGTTTCCAGCCCTTAAAGCGCTTGAGATACCCCTGTATATACTAAAAAAATGCACTTCCAAACGCCCTTAGTTGACCGATTTACTCAATCGTGTTGGAAAGATTAACCCTAACTGGGACAAGCTTACATTATGTAACCCGAATAACCCTGCTTAACCAGTTTAATTATTGAATGGGTTGGCGAGTCAAACAAGGTGTAATTTAGTTGTAAACGGGCTACTGGGTTAGGTCTGTCTTATAAGAACGCGTTTACATACAACCCTGACTCGTTTATTTTTTCCAGTCGGGTTCGTATCCTCTATAGATTTGACATGCCTAGTTTTAGAGTACATTTGTACTTAAGTTGATATAATTAGTCCGTGCTACTTGTTGCAAAGATGTGTAAACATCTCACGAGAGCGGTCACTTCTTTACAAATATCGAAAAGATCTCATATTACCAAAAGCAGACAGTTTAGTTAATTCTTTGAAATTGGGCCATAATTACAAATCTCTTACAATATCTTTTTGTTTTGTTGGATATATTACTCGTACTGCCTAACACATAACTGGATGTTTATGGATGTGCAGGTGAGGATGTCACCCGTGGAGCCAGACTGGGAGGCCGTGCCGGAGATGTGCAAGGAGGCACTGAAAGATTGGGATAAGGCGGTGGTAGGGTTAGGGGAAGAGCTGATGGCGATTTTATTGGAAGGATTGGGAGTAAAGAATGACAGGTTAAAGGAGTTGACATGTTTGGAAGGAAGGGTATATGCATCCCATTACTACCCTAAATGTCCACAGCCTGAGCTCACCGTGGGGCTAAATTCTCACACTGACCCGGGGGTGTTGACCGTGCTAGTGCAGAATGAGATTGGTGGGATGTTGCAGGTCAAATGTGGCGAAGACTGGGCTGATGTTGAGCCAACTCCTGGTGCCATTGTTATCAACATTGGTGATCTGCTTCAGGTACCTTAATGTTCTCTATGAAATGTCGGCTCATTTACTTATGAATAGTTTGGTTCTTTATGTTTCATCTCTAACGGGTCAAACAGGTAAAATAAATGGTTTAAAAGAAGTATGCTTTGTAGGGTCAACTGCATCATTATATAACCAACTTTGGTCCGATTCATGTTCTGGACAATCATATTGTTGTTGCTGATAAGAACCTAGACTCACTAGGTATTCAGGTCATATATATACACCTAACTGACGTAAGTTTAATCCAGATAAAGATTGCCCATTTTGATATGTTACCCAAGTTGACTAACCCGCCCATTTCGCTTCTCCTGGTCACACATATATATGACATAAGTCATGCTATTCTATTTTACAGATGCTGTCTAATGATGAATATAGAAGTGTCGAGCACAGAGTATTGGCAAACTCTGTTGAAGGCGCACGAGTCTCCATTGCTGTGTTTTTCAATCCAAGCAACCGAGAGAAAAATTTTGGACCCTTACCAGAGCTGGTATCTGCTGAGAAGCCTGCAGTTTACCAGGAATTCTCTTATGCAGACTACATGAAAAGGTTTTTTACCAAGGAGCTTGACGGAAAGACGTTAACCAATTTCTACAAAATTGGTAACAAAATTGGTAACACAAATGCCTGATTTGTATATATGGCTATCTACATGTTAAATATGTTGGTGTGTCGATTCTTATAGATCAGAACACAGAGATACGATTTGTATAGAAACACAGTTGTTAATCGTAGTAATTTGAAGAATTGCAAAACCAACATAATTCGTGCATATCAACTGATTATGCCGCATATGTAAGATAAGCTTACAGTGAAGATCAAGCTTGAAAATGGACTTGCACTAGATGCAGCAAAAGACGGGTTAGACGATTTAGGTAACGGGTAGCTCAAGTGGCGGCAACACCCACAAAACACAAGAGCCAACAAAAGAGACTTGGGAAATAAGATTTGGGTTTCGCCTCCAACATGCCTTACTGTGTTAGGTGAGTTGTCTGAAGCTATTCCTTATGGGGTGGACAATGCTTTATGCCAAAAAAGCACCCAGGGTCATGGGTGTCCCAGTCAATCTAAATAGTGCAGTACCAACATACTCTTTCGGTAATAAAAGTTAATATAACATAGAAATTGAAACTTATTAACAAACAGAAAATAACATGAATACCAAAGCAAACGATCACTTACAATTTCAACTATTATAGATTTACACTGTATATACCACAAATATTAATGAAACCATACATGTATGTATGTACATCAGACAACCGTAAAATCCAATAATCAAATAATCACCCTGTACTTCTCTTCACTTGTCGCTGTAAAGAAAAACAGAAGCACATTGGCTATTTAGCATAGTTTAATTAGTCTTTTAAACCTTTCATCAATTAAAAAAGTGTAGAGATTACTTGTGTTTCTTCTTGGACGAATTAGTTTTTTCCTCTTCCAGTTTCTCGAACAAACTTCCATCGTAAACAGCTCTAATGGTGTCCTTCTGCAATAATCCGTTCTTGTCTTTGCCAATGAGATACAAGATATTCCACTCTGCAATTCCTCCAATCCTGCGAAACACACGTGACCATTTCATACGTCTTTGTTCAAGATTAATCAACATGAACAATGATCCAAAAATGTTCAGCTTTTCTTACCAATTTCCGTAGTCCTTGGGCTCTCGGTTTCCTTTTATAAATTCATTCAGCTCGTCTTTTGTCAAGGAATCGGAATTTGTATGCGCATACTTGCTGAATATCTCCTCAAACTTGGAAGGAACAAACCTTCACACAAATTGTAAGCAAATTTTTATATTGGATTTGGACATGGATACATAAGAATACAGGGTTTGTGTTCATTATTACGAGAGTAAGTACCCGCGCGTTGCGACGGTGTGATGGTGGGGTGATAGGTCATAGAGTGTGATAGTCAAATTATTAGACTAGGATATATTTTATACTATTATTGTAATTATTGAAACATTGAGGAGGTTATGTGTATATTGTATCTGTATAAATATTCATGAATAATGGAAGGGAATTCAGTTCGGCAAATCAATTCTCTCATGGTATCAGAGCGCCCTTTGATTGCCCAACCCTAATCTTCCTCAAAATCACACGAAAAGTCTCCTCCCTCTTTCTCCTCCTTCTCTTCTTCATGGCTTCTCTACACCCTGCTGTTACTGTTACAAACATCAGAAATTATATTCCTATCACCCTCGAAGCAGAAAACGGGCAATACACGTCGTGGGTCGAACTTTTCAAGATCCATTGTCGTGCGTTCCAGGTTTCCGATCACATTATTCCATCTCCATCAAAACCGTCTTCTTCCACACCCAAAACAGATGCCGATAAAGAGAAGGTTGTAGATAAAGAAGAATGGGCTCGACTTGATGCAATAGTCTTGCAGTGGATCTATGGTACAATATCTAAGGATCTTCTCATCACAATCCTTTCTCCCAATACCACTGCTGCTGATGCATGGACAGCACTGGAACATATTTTCATTGATAGCAAACCCTCTAGAGCAATATATCTCAAACAAAAGTTTGCCAATACAAAGCTCGAAAGTTTCCCAAACATGGCTGCCTACTGTCAGGAAATCAAGTCCATTGCTGATCAACTCGCTAATGTTGATGCTCCTGTTGATAATCAGAGTCTGGTTCTCCAAATAATCACGGGTCTTTCACCTGAATATGATGGTATAGCTACTACTATACAACAAACCACACCATTACCTAATTTTTATACAGCCCGGTCCCAACTCTGTCTTGAAGAAACAAGGAAAGCAGCCCATAACCCTCCCCCGACTGCCCTACAGGCTTCTATCCCGGCAGCCCCACAGGTTAATTAAAACAGCAGTAACACTAGTGACTATCGCAACTCTTCTTATCGTGGGCAAACGGACCAGTCCTATCGTGGCAGGGGACGCGGAGGTCGTGGTCGTGGCCGCGGACGCGGTCGTAGTCGTGGTGGCTACTACCAGAATTCATCTTACTATCCGTCACCGCGACAGGCTCAATACCAGCCATGGAATTCTGCTCCTTGGCAGAATTCTGCTCCTTCATGGCAGACACCGCCGGTTCCATACCCAACGACCCCACCAGCAAGGTTTCAGCCCCGACCGGGATCATCTCCGGGTATTCTTGGTCCCGCACCATCTCAAGCATATGCTACTTCAGAGGCTTCGTACACACCAACCAACATAGAGCAAGCTTTGCATACCATGACACTCCACCCTCCTGATCAGAACTGGTACATGGACTCAGCGGCCACAAATCACATGACCAACACAGCAGGTAACATCTCCACTTATTTCAATAAAAATAGCATGACGAACCAAATTGTTGTAGGTAATGGTGTCCACACTCCTATACACGGTTCTGGCCATACCACCCTCAAACCACCCTTCCCGCCTCTTTTCCTTAAAAATATCTTACATGCCCCTCATTTAATCAAAAACCTTATTTCTGTCCGCCGTCTCACCACTGATAATTCTGTTTCCATTGAATTTGATCCGTTTGGTTTTCTTGTGAAGGACTACCTGACGCGGATTCCTATCCTCCGATGTGACAGCACCGGGGAGCTTTATCCACTTTCATTGCCAAATACACGTGTCACAAGTCCTTCTGCTTTTGCTGCAATGTCCCAAGACCTTTGGCATCATCGATTGGGTCATCCTGGCTCATCTTTATTACGTGTTTTGAATAAGAACAATGATATTTCTGTTTCTTCTTTTTCTGATAAACATCTATGTCAGTCGTGTGTATTTGGCAAACATATTAAGCTTCCATTTTCTACTTCTGTTTCTTCTACCCTACTTCCATTTGATATTATTCATAGCGACCTATGGACCTCCCCAGTTCGTAGCTCGGAGGGTCATCGATATTATGTGTTGTTTATTGATGACTTGACTGATTATTTGTGGACATTCCCTATTGCCAACAAATCAAATGTCTTCTCTATCTTTGCATCTTTTCATAAATATATTCAAACACAATTTGGTAGAAATATTAAATCAATTCAATGTGACAATGGTACCGAATTTAATAACAAACCGTTTCACGATTTCTGTACCAAACATGGCATGACGTTTCGCTTTTCCTGCCCTCACACATCACCACAAAATGGCAAAGCCGAACGTACCATTAGATCTATAAATAATGTCATGCGAACTTTGTTAACTCACGCTTCTTTACCCAACAAATTATGGCACCATGCCCTCCAAATGGCCACCTATCTTCTCAATATCTTACCCCACAAAACCAGAAACTACTCTACACCCACTCGACTCCTCTTTAGCAAGGATCCCACTTATGATCACCTTCGGGTCTTCGGGTGCCTTTGTTACCCACTTATTCCTTCCACCTCTATCCATAAACTTGCCAATCGTTCTTACCCGTGCGCCTTCCTTGGTTTCCCGTCAAACCATAGGGGGTATAAATGTTATGATCTTTCCTCCCACAAAATTACCATCAATAGACATGTTCTCTTCGATGAACATGTTTTTCCATTTGCTCATCTCAATGCTCCTTCCCAATCGTATGACTTTCTTCAATCTTCATCTCCTCTTCATCCCTCCCTATGGCACACGGCTGGTTCCCAGCCTCATCTTTCCACTCCCACATCACCTCATACGCCTACATCTTCACCCGTGAACCAGAACCCATCATCTTCATCGCCTCCCACAGTTATCACTTATAGCCGTCGCATTAAGACCACTAACCCCAATCTGATCCCTCCACATACCTCTTCCCCGGCTCTCGCCCCTATGGACCACCCAATTGTCCAACCAGCCACGTCTCTACCTGCCCAGACAGCACCTATAGTCACCAATACAGCCAACAATGTCGTTGACCAGGCAACCCCGCTAGCTGTGTCTCCCTCTCAACCTTCAGCACCACAACCCCTAACTACCAGAACCATGACCACCAGAAGCATGTCTGGTATTTCTAAACTTAAACAACCATTCTCTCTTCACACCTCCCAGACTATAATCCCAATCTCCTCGTAACCCAACTGATGCCTTAGCCATACCCGTGTGGCGCCATGCTATGACAGACGAGTTTAATGCTCTTATTGAAAATAAGACATGGGATTTGGTGCCTCGTCGCTCGGATATGAATGTTATTCGGTGCATGTGGATCTTTAAACACAAGACTAAGTCTGACGGGTCTTTGGAACGATACAAGGCTCGTTTGGTGTGTGATGGTCGATCTCAGCAGGTTGGTATCGATTGTGATGAAACTTTCAGCCCTGTGGTCAAACCAGCGACCATCAGAACTGTTCTTAGCATTGCTTTATCTCATGGTTGGGACATTAGTCAACTTGACGTCAAAAATGCTTTCTTGCATGGAAATCTTTCAGAATTAGTTTTTATGCATCAGCCACTAGGTTTCCGGGATCCCAAATACCCAAACCACGTATGCCGATTGAAGAAATCGTTATATGGTCTAAAACAGGCCCCGCGTGCATGGTATCAACGCTTCACGGACTTTGTTCTTACTTTGGGGTTTCGACACAGTGTTTCCGATCATTCCTTATTTATATACCGGCACGGTAAAGATACGGCCTATTTGTTGCTTTATGTCGATGACATCATCTTCACTTCTTCATCAGCCTCGTTAAAGCAGACTATTCTTGCCCGTCTTGGGGCTGAATTCTCAATGAAAGATCTTGGACCATTGAGCTATTTCCTTGGTATTTCAGTTACTCGGCATCCTTACGGTCTCTTCTTGTCTCAAGAAAGGTACGCCTCTGATATCTTAGCCCGAGCAAAAATGACTGAATGTAATCCTTGCAACACCCCTATAGACACAACCGGAAAACTGAGTGCACATTCAGGTGAGCTATTTGATGATCCTACCACCTTCCGGAGCTTAGCCGGGGCACTTCAATATTTAACCTTCACCAGGCCAGATCTCTCTTACGCTGTTCAGCAAGTTTGCATGTATATGCATGCCCCACGCACTGGTCACTTACATGCTCTTAAACGAATTTTACGATACGTGAAGGGAACTATGAGTTTGGGTCTCTATATGCGCTCCAGTTCACTGTCTTCTTTAGTTTCTTACACCGATGCCGACTGGGCTGGGTGTCCGGATACCCGTCGATCCACCTCCGGTTATTGTGTCTTTCTCGGTGATAACCTCATTTCATGGTCAACCAAACGTCAGTCTACTGTTTCACGCTCTAGTGCCGAAGCAGAATACAGGGGTGTCGCTAATGTTGTTGCTGAAATTTGCTGGATTAGAAATCTTCTGTTGGAATTGGGCCATCACCCGCGTCGGACTTCCATTGTGTATTGTGATAGAGTAAACGCGGTTTACTTGTCAGAATACCCCATTCAACATCAGAGAACTAAGCATATCGAGATTGACATTCATTTTGTTCGTGAAAAGGTTCAACGTGGTCAAGTTAAAGTGTTACATGTTCCTTCCAGATATCAGATGGCTGACATTTTCACGAAAGGCCTTCCAAAAGAATTATTTACAGATTTTCGAGCCAGTCTAAGCATCCGAGGACCTCCTTCTTAGACTGAGGGGGTATATTAGACTAGGATATATTTTATACTATTATTGTAATTATTGAAACATTGAGGAGGTTATGTGTATATTGTATCTGTATAAATATTCATGAATAATGGAAGGGAATTCAGTTCGGCAAATCAATTCTCTCAAAATGCCTTAGCCGTACGGGCTTCGCCCTTGGATTTAAAAATTCGTCGAAAGTATATCGAATGACATCTCTAATGAAAGAGCATGAAATTTTAAGAACACCCATATAATTTTTATAATTTATCGATGTACGGTTTTTGAGATAAAAGATTTTGAATGAATTGAAGGAATAAATGATTTATGGAGGAGAGAGAAAAAAAATGAGTGGTTGAGATTTGGAGAGAGAAAGGGTATTATAGTTATTTTAGGTAAATATAGAATAGATAGGGGGGCATTTTAGGAAAATAAATGTTGAAACTTAAAATTTAGACATGACGAATTTGCTTTATAATATAGTATAGATATAGATAGAGACAGGTGCATTAAAATTTATTGTTTATTTCGTTAAAATTGGTACAAGATGTATATATGCATGTGACATTGAAAACGAATGATAAACGTAACACTGGTTATATAGCATGATAACGTAACACTGGTTATATAGCATGATGACTTATATGGCTGTCACATTAGGGAAAAAAAAGTTTCCTGTTATCTAGTGAAGAGGTAATCAAATAGTTATAATATATAGCATAAAATGAAAGTTTGACATATTGATAATAGAATAAAATTAAATGAAAATTTGAGACGTTCTTAAAAATAAAAAATAAGAAAATAGTAACTCATAGATTGCTTTCAAAATTTAGAACTCTTAGCTAGGCTCAGTCTCTAGAAGCAAATATATTAACCATTTATCCAACCCTCAATCTCTAGAAGCAAATATACCACTTATTGTTGATTTGCCAGACATATATATAAGTTTAATACCTTTCTATACACACGTCTTTTTTTTTTAATTCTATATCTATGACTCAATCATTTGTTAACAATGAACTAACTTTTGTTAATTAATAGCAAAAAACTTCTACTTCTACTTTACTTAAATATACATATGTTCATTTATTTAAAAAAAAAATGTAATAGAAGGTGAGAAGAATATACATTCAATTAGTGTCGTAGACCCCAGAATCACTGCCATGCTTTCCCATATTGATGTTTTGGACCTCAATCGGGAATAGTAAATTTGGAAACTTCTTCCCCTGTACGTTAGTTAAAAAGTCACAACAATAAAAATTAATAAGTACGTTAATTAAGTCAATTAATATATATGATGTCATATTCGTATTTTTTTTTTTTTAACATTAAAATATAATTGCATATATGTAAAAATAGCAAGGTGCTATAGGTTACATACAAAGGAAAGATACAGGGGAAAAACAATTACATAGGAATAACATAGAGAACAAATACAGAGAGCTAAAAATTGAAGGAGCTCCATTGTTCCCAACTTATTTTTGTGGTAGAAACAGAGGCTCTATTAGAGATCCAAGAGAAGCTAATAGTCTTCAGCTCTTTTGTTGCAAACCTGAGTGAGGGAGCCTTGTTAGAAAAAATGCTCTCGTTTCGCATATTCCACATCACCCAAACAAAAGCAAGAGAAATGACTTGGATGAGCTTCTTTTTGCACGAACTGATGGGAAGATTTTGGTGGAAATCCATGAGCTCCATTCTGGTTTGGGGCTTTCGATATGACAGATTGCACCAAGAAAGAAAGAAACTCCGTAAGTAGTCTGCGAATGGACATTGAAGAAAGAGATGGTCGGCTGATTCATCATGGAGATTGCATAGATTACAGGTAGTGGACTCCACTACGATGTTTCTATTTTGCAGTTGATCTTTGGTTGGAAGACAGTTCATCTCAAATCGCCATCCGAGAATGTTAGCTTTAGGAGGAGCTGTCTTATTCCAGGGAAAAACCCACATTTTGGGACCATATTCTGCAGATTGTAACACGTTCTTCATTGATTTGACTGTGAATCCTTGTATCGGGTTTGGAGTCCATCGCCATGTATCTCTCTTATTCAACAAGCGGGTATTTTGTATATGTGAGAGTAAATCATGGAGCTGTTGAAGTTCAAGGGGAGTCGATGGAGGCCTAGTCCAGCTCCATTCCCATTGGGGGAAAAAACCACTTCCTGTGCATCTTTGTTTCACCACACAACCTTTATATCTTTCAAGAGAGAATAAATCCGGGAAGCGTTTGTAGAACGGTATGTCTCCATTCCAGCAATCAATCCAGAATCTAAGGTCTTCACCATTGCCTAAGTTACCTGAAAACATACACTCCAAGAAAATATCAAAGTGGCTTAAGTGGGAGCTTAGACCCACAATGGATTTCCAAGTTCCCACTAAGCAATTTTTAACCGGGACATGAGTGCACATCCTTGGTGAGAAGTGGATAGAAGTGATGACACGACGCCATAGGCTATCTGGTTCATTATGATAGCGCCACCACCATTTAGTTAATAAAGAGGTATTTTTCGAGATCATGCAACCCAAACCAAGTCCGCCCGAATCATAAGGAGCAATAATTCTATCCCACGAGATCCAATGGATTTTTTTATTTGAACAGGAGCCCCAAAAAAATGTTCTACGAATAGTTTCAAGTTTGGCAATTACACTTACAGGAGCCTTGTACAGGGAGAAAAAGTGAGTTGGCAGACTGTCAAGCACCGAGCGAATGAGTGTTATGCGGCCAGCGAGGGAGAGAGTGGAGGCTTTCCAGAGGGATAATCGGGTTTCAAAAGTTTTAATGACGGGTTCCCAGTTTTTCACCAGATTCATATTTGTACCAACATTAATGCCAAGGTAATTGATAGGGAAAGTTCCGGCTTTACAGTTGAGGGTGGCACATGAAAGGTCACAATTCTCATTTGACAAATTAATTCCATAAAAACAAGACTTATGATGATTTAGCTTTAAACCAGAAGCAAGATGGAAGCCTCTCAAAATTCTGGATATATTTTTGAGTTTGGTGATCGACCATTTGCCAATAAGAATTGCATCATCAGCGTATAGCAAGTGAGTAATGGTTGGCCCTTGATTAGGAAGTGAGATTCCAGAAATCAGTCCTATGGTAGATGCTCGTTGTAAGATGTTTGAGAGAGCTTCCATGGCGATGATGAACAAGAAAGGAGAAAGTGGGTCTCCTTGTGGGACACCTCGTTCACAATTGAACTCCTCGGTAGGACAGCCGTTAATAAGAACAGAGGGTCTGGAGGACAATAAGATACCTTTGATCCAAAGGATCCATCTACTTGGGAAGCCCATTTGACCCATAATAGAGATGAGAAAATCCCAGTTAATCGAATCTAAGGCCTTCTCAATGTCTAATTTTAGACAGAACGCTTTTTGCTTGCTTCTTTTAATCCAATTAATGATCTCGTTGAGCATTAATGGGCCGTCCATAATGTTTCTTTCTTTTAGATAGGCAGACTGGGACGGGGAAATTATGGTGGCCATCACTCCTTTCAATCGATTAGCCAAAATCTTTGAAATTACCTTTTTGATGCAACCAACAAGAGTAATGGGACGATAATCAGTGAGGTTTTTGACAGAGGGCAGTTTGGGGATGAGGGTAATATGGGTTGAGCCACATCCTTTGCTGATTGATCCTGTTTGAAAGAAATCTAACATGATGTTAAGGAAGTCAAACTTCAGGGATTCCCAAAATCTTTTGATGAAGCCAATGTTAAAACCATCTGGGCCGGGTGCTTTGTCACTGTCACAGTCAAAAACTACCTGTTGTATTTCTCGCAGAGAGAAAGGGCTGATAAGAGAGGTTGCGTCTTCAGGAGATAGAGTTTTCAGTCCATGACAAGTAATCTTGGGCCGAATTTTTATGGGCTCAGTGAATTTATGCTTAAAAAATTGATAAGCAGCCTCTCTGATGGAAGGGGGGTCAATATGCCAGTGCCCATTGATCTCTAGTCCAACAATTCTATTCTTGGAGATTCTGCAGTTTATGAAGCTGTGAAAGAAGGAGGTGTTTTCATCTCCAAATTTAATCCATTTGGCTCTGGCTTTTTGATGGAGATCTTGAGTTTTTGCTCGTTCAACAGTAAGTAACTTCTCTTTTAGATCCATCCATTGTGCCAATTCGCTATCTGTATAGTCTCTGTGATCGATAATCAAATCAAGTACAGCCATATCATCGATTAAAAGCGAGACTTCGGATGATTCAAGGGCTTTTAGATCACGAATCTTTATTTTCAATTCACTCTTCAACTTTTTCAATTTGGCATTTAGGATCTGATCTGGCTTTCCATGGAACTGGCCGTTTTCAAGACAATTAGTAATGAAATCACACAATTCAGGTTTGGAGAGCCAGGAGTTGAAAAATCGGAAGGGCAGTGGACCAAAGTCAGTGGCAAAGAGGTGGTAAGAGTTAATGGTCTATGATCTGATAATGAACGGGGGTGAGTGGTGAGGGCTGCCGTTGGCCAGGTGTCAAGAAAGCTTTGCGAAACAAGGATCCTATCAATTTTGCTTTTCTTAGATCCATTATCTTTGACATAAGTATAAAAACTCCCATGCATGGTGTACTCGTGAAGATCGTTTTGGTGAATAAAGGAGTTGAAAGCTAGTGCATCGGCATGATTGAAGGCTGAATTTTTCCGATCAGTCGGTTCTCTAACGGAATTAAAACCACCGAGTAGGATCCATAAGCCATGAAGATTGGAGATGTGGTTGGAGATTTCATGCCAAAGAGCTTGTTTAGCCGAGAAGTCTTGAGGGGCATATATATTAAGGATATGACATATGGAATTTACGCCATTGATGATGCCAGAGGTTAAGAGAAAATGGGAGGATTTTATTGTGTTTGTGAGGGTGAATAGAGATGTATCCCATATGCTAAGAATACCTCCCGATCTACCTTCAGAGCCCGAGGAAGGAATGAAATCAAAGGAGAAACTAGATCCCCCCCAAAATCGTTGAGGGTATAAGCTTTGAGCAGATGGTTTGTGAGTCTCTTGAATACATAGAAAGGTGATCTTATGTGCTTGTTTTAATTGATTGATCCAACGAGATTTGGCCTCGTCCTTGTAGCCACGGAGGTTGATTGTTAAGAAATTCATTGATCAACCTTTTGAGCACGGTCCTCTATAATTTGGTTCTCAACAAGTTGTTCGAATCCAGATAGATTGATGCCCACACAACCATTAACCAACTTTGTCTCAGATACTTCCTGGATGATAGAATTGGGTTCAATGGGGGCGGAGTTGTTGGAAATAGATGGGTGGATGATAGATTGTTCAGGGATAGTCGTGATATTGGAGGTCGAGGCAATTTCGCCTAGAACTGGAGGGTCAAATTGATGATGGGAGGATGGTTGAGAGGGATCTTGATCAAGGTTATGGAAGGGGATGGGTTCATGATCAATGCGCAGAGATAGATTGGTGAGTTCATGATTATGATTGGGTATTAAGTTTGGAGTTTTTGATGGTGGGGGTGTTTTGAAGTTAAAGGTTGGAAGGGTGTGATTTTGGTTTAGGGAGAGATTAGGGGAGGGAGTGCTATTGTTGTTTGTGCATGGGCTAATTTGCATGGGGGGAGAGTGACGTCGTTGACGTTTTCTGGAAAAAGTGGTCAGTGAGGAGGGACCGATACATGTGGGAGTTTCAAAACATGGTGGGGGAGGAGGGGGAAGTGAAACGTTTTGGGATGGAAAGAGATTATGAGAGTTTTGGGGTTTTGCAGAGGGAGTATTGTTTATTTGTTTATTGGAAATAAAATCTTGTTTTTTGTCAGGAGGCGTGTGAAGGGCATTCAATGGGGTGTCGGCTGTTGAATGGTGATTGGGTGACTTTTCGAAGGAAGGATTTTCACTGGGACTTGGAGGGTCGATGTCCATATTTGAAATTTTAACAAAATTGGGGTTACCTTCTGTTGACTCATCTTGACCGGCCGACTCATCGACTGTAGTTTCCATATTTTTCCTTTCTGGCGGAGATTGTAGAAACGGTGGAATCCAATCTTGGGGTTCTTCAACATTTCTTATCCCAAAGATTTTATGTCTCCATTTAATCTTAATTTCGTGATCCACCCTTTGATGAGCATTTACCAGAATCATGGCACCATCGAAAGATAAATTCCCATCAGATGTTGAGGCTGTGGAGGGTTCCAAGAGCGTGCCCATTGTTGATGCAATTTTATTGTAGACAGCTTTATCACGAAGGATTAGAGGCAGCCCATAAATGTTGACAGAGACAATTCTTCCGAAGAGACAATCTTGTCCATCCCAAATTTCATAATATGTGAAACATTTTCTCAGGAAATCGGATTTTTCATGGATGAAAGTTTTGGCGGCAACGGACGAATTAAAATTGAGTAAGATAGATAAGCCACCAACATAAGATACTGTAAACTATGTATTAGGATCAGTGGTATTGAGTATGTCTTCAAGGTTAATGAGTGTGTCGAGATTCTTGGTGGTGGCAATGATGGCAACATTTTTCAAAAAAGATGGAGTTTTTGGCTCATGGCTTTCAAGAGTTATGGAAATAGGATTTTTGTTGGTTTGGTTGATGAGGGTGTCTCGATAGGAATATCCAGTGGGTTTGAAGAAGGTGTTTGTGTTATGGTTGGATTGCTTGGGGAGTTGACCAGGGTATTGCTTCGAATTTGGTTGGGGGTAGGGGAAGTTGGGGCGGCTGTTTGAGGTTCGAATATGATGATGCTGGTAGTAATGTTGTTAAGAATGGGTGTTCTGATATCTGATTGGGTTTCCTTGTTTGTCCGATCAGGAGAGATAAACACCAAGAATCAAGCCCTTACACTTTTTGTTTTGCAATGAAGGAAGGAAAGCAGATGGGTTATGGATGTTCCTGAATCAAATAAAACCAAATGGGTTATTGTACTTGTCCTTTTTTCTTGCAATATATGAGTCTACCAGCTGGCCATGGGATTCAAAAAGAGTTTTCAGGTCGGAATCGGTAGTGGAAGGGGGGATGTTGTAAACAAAGAAGGTGGTGATGGGTGGGGAGGGGTGTTTCCAGCGGTGCTTAACATGAGTCCATTCATCTTCTCTCTCCGCTGAAGTAGGCTGCCGGGAAGAGAGGGGGGGGGGGGGGGGGGGGGAGCTCTCTCTCTCGCTCACACACATTGTTTTCAAGTTGAACAAAATCCAATCGAATAAAACCAAATGAGTCCCAAATTAAAAGGGATGAAGTATTACCTTAGATGTGGCGGAACTATGGTGGACTGGTGGTGCATACACGACAGTGGTGGATGGCGATGGGTGGAGGACGGTGGTGGAGGAGATGGGTGGAGCACGGTTGTGGTGTCTAGGGTTGGTCTCCAATTAAAAAGGATGAAGTATTACCTTAGATGTGGTGAAGCTGAGGCGGAACTATGGTGGACTGGTGGTGCATACACGACAGTGGATGCATCCACATTTCACCTTAGAATTTTTATGCTAAAGTTTTTAGCTAGATTATATATACGTACTGGGCGAGTTTTTGCACTAAGAGTGATATTGCTGAAGATTGCTCCAACTAAGGAAAACATAATACCACTTCCAATTGCTCGAAACCCTATAATAAATGTTTATATACAAAAGAACATACGTGTTCATTATTAGCAAATTTAAGAATCACAATATGTTCATTTCTGAGGCTAAAAGGAGTGGGGCAAGATGGAGAGGGGGGATATCCGCCATGTGGCGCCACGTAAGCAAGAAGATTTTGGTAGGAAAAGGGGAGAGTGAGGCAAGTTTTGAGGTTGGAGGGACTTGTGACACTTGTCACATTTCAATTGGATGGAAGGATTGGTGTAGTTGGTCACAAAGGAGTTTTGGGCGAGAGAAATTTTCCGCCTGGAGGGGGCAAGGGGCGCAATCGGCTATGGGGGGTGGTGTTCCGGGCGAGTTTTGGGCGAAAAGAGGGGGAGACACGCCCCACTCCGTTTAGCCTGAGTGAGAACATAAATAATTTTGCCTAGTACTCGTATTATATTACCCTTTTGACCATATACTAAGGGTTAGTTTAGTACGTATTAATTATTCAACAAAATAAAGTCTATGGTCAAGTTTATTTTTCAAAAATAGAGTATAACATAAATAAGATAAATTAAATTGCCATAAAATGATCATTGAGAGCTATATTTAGCGATTTTCAAACATAAAACGTACTAGAAAGACAATATTAGTACTGTTACGCATATTGAATTTAACTATCATGCATTACATAGATAAAAAATGATGATGGAAATTTAGAAGTAAATCGAACGAACCAACCTTGAAAGGTTTCCCAAGGGTAAATCACACCATCTTTGTTACGATCGAAGAACGAAACATGTTTTTGCAACACGTTTTGACCACTCGTGTTCGCTGCAGACATTTACGTATCACAATCAAACAACATTATCGTTATATATAATTGAACTAGCTAGCTAGAAAAACAAAGTTAATACTAACTAATTAAGAATGAGTTTTAGACAGATTTATCCATTTATAATACCTTCAAGCTCCATTAGTTACTCCTTAATTAAATGCCTGTAAATTAATTTGATCACGATAATAATACGATATATGTTTGTGTAAGAACAAAAGTTTTGTGAAGACATGGAAAATAAACAGGTTTTATAAAGGATCTCATATATGGAGACGTAAAATTGAAGTCGTTGCCACCTCTTGGCATGGATATTTAGCGTAAAGGCCCTATTAATTAGTTCAAAGAACGCTGGCACCAACGTACTCGAATGTGTTAACTGTTAAGTAGAACAAAAGATACATGGTTATTTAAATAGATTTTATGTAATCGTGATCTTTGTACACAAATATAAAGTTATACTCATAAATCTTTCGTCTTCATTCTTCAAGAATAGAATGCACAATATATGTGTTAAATTATCTTAATAAATAGAAGGAAAATGTTAGGCTGTACTTAATGTGAATAAAAAGATTCATATTTTCATATCAAAAGATAACCCAAAAGTATAATGTGTGTTCTTTTAAAAAAGTTGTAATTATCTATACCAAAATCAAAATTATTGCTATTGCAATTATTTGTAAGTTTTTTTTTATTTTTTATAACTAATGCGTATTGCTAATTTAATTGCTTTCTAGCTAACTAATATCATTTTATATATTAAAAAAAACTAGTTTTAATATTTTTACGATGTATATTATGTATGTTGTACGGTTATATTTTAATAAAAAAAAAAGAATTTGAATTGGAAGAAAAAGAACTATAAGTAACAAAAATGATATTAAATACTACTGTATCAGCCTATTTCTAACTATATTATAATATATCAACCTATTTCTATATTTTGTTATATATAAAAAAAGTTCATTCGTACGTATGAAAACGAGCTTATATAAGCCAACAAGCCTAAGTTTATAAACATACCCAAAGTGTTAAAAGTGGCTCATTTTGTTCTCAATAAGCCAATAAGCCTTCAACATAAGCAAAACAAACACCCACTAAGGGTATTTTCAAGTAATTTTTTCCTCTTTAGTTAATCGCCGCGACTTCTCTCTATAACATGTCGTTGCAAAGGGAAATGAGAAGTGCATTATTGGCAATAGTAGTTTAATTAATCGTCTTAAACCTTTAATTAGAAAAGTGCATAGTTTAATTAGTTGTGTTCCTTCTTGGACGACTTAGTGTTTTCCTCTTCCAGTTTCTCGAACAAACTTCCATCGTAAACAGCTCTAATGGTCTCTTTCTTCAATAATCCGTCTTTGTCTTTGCCAATGCGATACAAGATCTTCCATTCTGCAAGTCCTCCAATCCTACGAAACACATGTTACCAATTCAAGTTTATATAATTATTCAAGATTAATAAACATGAACAATTAATGATCCGAAAATGTTCAAGTTTTCAATACCATCCTCCATAGTCCTTGGCCTCTCGGTTTCCTTTTATGAATTCATTCAGTTCGTCTTTTGTCAAGGCATCAGAGTTTGTATGCGCATACTTGCCGAAGATCTCCTCAAATTTTGAAGGAACAAACCTTAATTAACACAAATTGTAAGCAAATTTTATATTGGATTCGAACATGTCACATCGATATACAGGGATTATTGTGTTCATTATATTATGTAAATATCTCACAAGCACTACTTCCTCGCTACATGTCAGTGATAGGATTTGAAACTACACTTTAACTGTCGTCTCATAATCAAGCCAGCCCAACATATAAGCATATATATATATATAGTTCCTTATATATTATACCAAAAAGGTTTTTCTTCGTTGTCCTTTTGGTAATACTATTTGTTCCGTTATAGTCTATATATACTAGCTACTTTCTTTATTATATAGACAAAAATGCATAGAAATTTATTATTTATTTCGTTTTCTTATCATACTTATCCCACTTTAAAATTTGTTAACGGATGTATGTGATATGTTATCTTCGAACTTGATAAAAAAAAAAAAAAGGATGTTATGAATATGGGCTTCCTTATGGTTGGGGCCCAAGTTATGGTTCATTTATAAAAACACAAAAATGGTAAATCCTATAGTGAATTAATGACCGTTCAATATATTTACGAAATAGGAATTTTATTGGCACAAAGTTAAAAATCCATTCATGACTCATTTGTTACAATGAACTGACTTTTGAAAATAGCAAAAAACTTCTACTTTACTTAAATATATTCAGTTATTTATTTAAAAATATAATCTTTAATCCCTTATAAAGAGAATTGGATTAAGACTTTAAGCATATTTTTTGTTCCCAAAATGCCCTTTTAGCATATTTATGGTTCCCAAAATGCCCTTCACACACTACAACACTATTTAGTGTATGTATAAATATTATATTGGTTTGTTTTTTGCTTTATTATATTAGTTTACTATTTTTGTTATCAATTTGTAATTGATTATAATTTAATTAACATTGATCTTTCTATATAGTTTTAAAACAATCGACCAATCTCATAATCTAAGTTTTTGACACACTCTGTAACCAATGTATTCATCCAAAAAAGTAGTTATAAAATTCCGCCGCAACGCGCGGGTACTATGCTCGTGTAATAGAAGGGGAGAAAAATATACATTCAATTAGTGTCGTAGACCCCAGAATCACTTCCATGCTTTCCCAAATTCATGTTTTGGATCTCAATCGGGAATAGTAAATTTGGAAACTTCTTCCCCTGCATATATGTAGGCTACAATAAGAAAACATATATATGTTTGGTACATATTTTAGTAGATGATCGAATAAACGTAATTGCGTGAGTGATCTAAAATTAAATCAACGTTACAAACGTTCGTGACATCTTTAGGCATTTTGCGATGGGCCACCTTATGGGCCGATACCTGTGGGCTCTGTCATATTGCTACAATAAGAAAACATGTATTATGATTTATGTATACGTTTGGTACAATTTTTTAGTAGAGGATCGATCGAACATTCAAACGTATTGCTTGAGTGGTCAGTGATCCATAATTAAATCTACAAACGTATAAACGTTCGTGACATCAACAAACTTCCAGCTTCGGGCTAAAATGATATGTAGACGATAGATATCGGATATGCATACCGGGCGAGTTTTTCCACTAAGACTGATATGGATGAAGATTACAGCAACCGAGGATAACATAATTCCACTTCCAATTGCACGAAAACCTAGTGTTAATGCATGTACCAAAGAACGTGAGTTCATTTTTATTTACTAGCAAAAAATCATAAAAATTCGTTTCTAAGAACATTTTGCCAACTATAACAACTCTTATGACTATAGTTAATTTTACAACTACTTAAGGGTTAGCCTCTCTTAATTTAAATTTCATAGATTGATTTTTCGTGATTTTCTTTTTTTAATTTTAACCGTAAATATTTTTATTTGTGTTATATGATACTTGATTTAGAATATATTATTGAATTGAGTTTTAGATGTATTTTTCATTGATATAATTTTCATTAAGTATTATATTACACAAACAAATATATTTACGGTCAAAGTTAACAAAAAGACTCAACAAATTTAGTCAGCAAAATGAAGTCTTAATTATTTATCATGTTTCAAAAATAAAGTACCAAAATAAAATAAAATTATCATAGAATGATCATTGACAGCTATAAAACTACTAAAAAGACAATTGTTCCTAAGAAACTTTTGTGGGGGACGAACATTTTTTAGAGGTATTTGATGTTTCTTGAGATTTTTCAAAATATTGTAAAGTTAAGAAGACTGATGTTGATTGTTGAGAATACTGGCCTTGTCGAAGTTAGCAAATTCCGGTCTTAGTATACATGGCTCGTCTTTTTTATTGTTAAAGTGGTTCTCTTAACTTCATTATTAATACTGACAAAGTGAGTAAGTTGTATTAAATGAAATTGAAATGAAGTCTTATCAACGAAGTCTAACATGAAATAAATGAAGGCTTGAATAAGTAAAATGACAACTCACTTTGAATTCAATAACAAAAATCAATTCTTACCTATGCATGCAACTACCTTTTTTATATTTATTTATGCAACTTTCACGCAATGCTACACATATTTCACACTTTGACAAACTATTCACACGCTTTGAAACCAAGTGACCCCAACACCGTCCTTAGCAAGAAAATATGAAGCCCGACTTCTACAATACCAGTCTTACACCCACCTGGTCAAATAGACGAACCATGTATATCAAGAATGGTATTATAGAGGCCGGACTTGGTTGATTTAGACTAGACTGGTGTACACCGATCTTCATAGATTTATCAATTTTTTGACATAATTTTCTAGAAACACCATGCCTCTAAAAATTCTCATTGTAAAAAAAATTCTAAAAAAAAAAGTAATGGAGGGAACCCTAGCCCCGGTACCACAATTGGATACCCATCGACTCACCCCGTATGAGGCATATTTTATTAACATTGTCTGACAACGGAAATTAATAAGTATATCAAAGGAACCAACCTTGAAAAGTTTCCCAAGGGTAAATCACACCATCTTTGTTACGATCAACATCATTTAGAGTTTAGACTGATTTTATACATTTATATATAATACCTTTAAGCGCCATTAATTAGTGCTAAATTAAATGCCTGTAAATGATTCTAATCACGATATTGATCAAATTATGTTTGTATAAGATGTAAAAAGTTTTGTAAAGGTCCTATAATTTCAACAAAAATCGGCATAAATGTAGTAATGTACTACAATGTGTTACGTACGTATAACAACAGACACATGTCAGTTATTTAATTTAATATTGAAATAGATTATTTATCTAAATTTATATTTTTGAACACAATTTCTTTCAAAAACAGCAATGTCTACCCCTTCAAAGGATTAAACAAACTCCTTCAAAGTTTGAGAATTGATCTATATATATACTCGTACTTTTTAGAAAAAGAAAAATCATTTTAAAATAAAAGTTTAAAGGTTCAAGAGAAGTTTCAGAAAGTAAATTTCTAATAACAAGTTATAACTATCAACTTAGCCAAAATTTGAAAAGATCAAACCAAATTAAAGTTAAAGATAAAATTTTAAAAAACCTTAACGATTAAAATGTGAAACTTACGAAATGTCGATAACTGAACCATTTAAACCCTTGTAAGTACATAGTATATAGATACATAGTTTAGATATATTTAAAAACAGTTATTGGAAATAGCTATATGCCTATATCCATGTTAATTTCGATCCAACATAGATAAATAAAAAATGTTAAAAGGTTTTACCTTTTGAAAAGCTAGTTCCACCTGATTTTATAGGCATCAGAAAAGATGATACGTGTCTTATAGTATGGACCAATGTCGATGGAGAGTCCAAATTAAATGGCCCGAGTGAACCTTTAACTTTGTAAGTGTTTTGCCCTGTAAAATGGGAACTTATATATCCCCACTTTCTCTTCACGTACTTTGTGATCTCATTTAACGATATGGTTTGAGCTCAAATGCGAGGACCCATGTAAAATCGAGTGGCGCACCAAGTGGGACTCGAACATACAATAGTTTAAATCGTCATATGCAAAAGTATAATGTCAAAACTATAAGTTAATGATCTTGATGGATTTTCACCTTCTTGATATGATTTCAAAGATGTTCGAAGGAAGTCATTTCGTATTAATTCTTGCTTGGCAATCTGGCATTACCAAGTTGTTGGGTTATATAACAATTATCTTAATCAAATCACAAAGCACGCAACGGAAGATTAAACTATGCAACTAATTAATTAACCAAGGAAGAAAACATGTACCTTTAATTGTAGATGATAAAGTAAGAAACTTTATAATAAGGTTTAAAATAAAACCTCTCTACGATCGCACACACGACACGTCAAACAATAACCCGAAGATTGCTAGATCTTGAATCACCAAAAACCAAAAGCTTCTAAATAGTTTTTAGTTTGTTTTGTCGAACTAAAGAAAAGAAACACAAAATTGTTTCTGCCGAACAAAACCCCACCAAAGAACCCTTTATTATCTATATAATATTACATTGATTTAGAACATGAGGTTTTGGTTCTGATCTAATGTTTCGACCGAGAGAAAAACGTACGAATGTATGTTTTTTGATATATTATTAGGGTTAATTTATTAGGGTATATATAGGGTATAAATATATCCCAAATAACTTAATCCTCAAGTAATATCTTTGACTTGGACTAGGATTTAATTAATAATTACATTTAATTACTAATTAATACTTAATAATTAATAAATCATATTTATTAATTAATAATAATTCTAATTAACATATCTAGTTAATAATGTCCAATTATCATTTCTCTCAACTTGGTGATTATAAATATGTAGATACAATATATACATATTACCGGATATCTAAGTGTCAACGCGTGTGACCCCGTAGGCTTAAATACTTTCCGGACATACGTTCATTTTTACGTGATCATATACTAACACAAGTGACGGGTGGTCAAGCTATTTCTCATTACACATATTAACGGAAAAAGTCATGCTTATCTTGTGATCCCCATACCATGAATACATATAAGAGTGTTGTTTATGCATACTTATCTTGTGATCACATTACTTAGTATGATGGTATGGACTGAAACAATAATGAGATTGATACATAAGTTGTGTTTGGTACGCCAATAATAAGTATTTTTCCAATCTTTTTATAGTTGTGTTTTAGGTTTGTACTCTTGGTAATTTGGCCCCTATTATCTTGCTAGATGACTCATTATTGATTAATAATATTTCTGTTAAATAAAAGGCTAAAATGCATTTTAGTACCCTCAACTTGGTTGACTAGGTGTTCTACTACCCTGAATTATTAAAGGTGTAGTATAGTACCCTAGACTTGGTTAACAAGGTTTTCTACTACCCTAGACTCACTAATAAATCTTTTAAAAATTTATATGAATTAATAACTAATATATAATGTAACATTTGTAAAATTTGACCCGTTTGACTTTTATTAAACGTGATTTAACGTGATTATTTGATTCTTGAACCGTTGACCTAAACGTGTTGAATGATTAATTGTTCTAGTAGTTTAAATAATTAATTCATTTAAATATGAATTAAAGACGTGCTTTTATGCTAAACGAGACTATGTGAACGTATTGATCGGGTTAGAACGTGAAACGATTTATATGATAACTAGAAATGTATTCGGGTGATCCATGGGTCGACTCATGACCCATGAACCACCCTTGACCCAACCTCACCCAATCACCACACTCCACCCTCATCCACTCATTCAATTCTTCCACCACACACACTCTCTCACTAAATGCTAGTATCTCTTCTCTCTCTCACTAAATTCTTGTTTCACTAAATGTGTTTCAAGCAAAATTAATGCTAGAATAATCATCTTCACCATCATCTAATCATCGTCTCAAAATTTGGAAAGTCAAAGTGTAAGAAAGCTCCATTTATAGCTCAAATTCGGATTTAAAGCTTTGTTGGAAGTATTGGTAAGTTAAATTGTCTTACATTAATCATTTCGTGGTTGTAAACTTATTTCTAACGTTATACAAGTATTTCCGAGTCAAAAATCAATTAAAAACCGTATATGGGTCGAATTAGGGTTGAAAACGGGTCAAAACCATTTTTGGACCCAAATTTATGTTTTGAATCGAAATTAAGGAATGGGTTATGTTTGAACATGTCTAATTATGTTTAACAAGGGTTGAAATTCAGTTTAATCAAAACAAATCGATCAAATGATGAAAATTAGGGTTTTGATTAATAAAATTAAGTTAAAGCAATGTAAAATATGAAAACTGATGATTCTGATCGATTTGGAATGGGGTTTGTGTTTATTTACATTCATCTCGACTAACAACACTCAAAACAAGTTTCAATTAGTCCCAAATCGAATTGCATAGCTCGAATTAGGGTTTGAGGTTCGTAGGTCAAAGGATGACTTAAAAGTCAACTGCTCCTTCTTCAACTGTTTACCCAGAAAACTGCTCATTTCCAGCCTAGCGTATCATACGCCAAAAATGGCGTCCTAGACGCCATCCTCTTTCCTTTCAGCGTAGGCTACGCCCTCCTGGACGTACCTTACGCCGGCCTGCAACTCGAATTTGGACCTTACGCCAAAAACCCCCTGTCTACGCCACATTTCTTGAACCCAGACGCTAAAAACCCTTTTTCCCAGCCACCGTAAGCTACGGTGGTGGGCACCGTCTGTTACGCCAACACTATGATCAACGAGCGTCTGGTACGCCAGATTGACCGTAGCTTACGCCCATCCAAAAGCTATCCACCGTACCTTACGCCGCCGAGTGTCGTCTCTTACGGTGGCCTCTATCTTACACTTTTTCTGAAAATGCAAATTCTTGTTTCTAAAACCCTTGGATCGACCTAGTTCCCCACTAAACCTATTGTTAACCTGTTTATTGTCAAAGAAGGGTTCCGATCGTCTCTTGTGAAGGATTGAAGCAACTGGGTCATATTTTGGAGGTTTATTTGTGGAGATGGTGACTTAGACTAATGTACACATAATATATATAAATATAAATTAAGGCACACATAATAATATATATAAATTTAATATACATACATACATATTAATACATACACTATATAAACTTAACGATGAGTCGTGAACATCGAGGACTCCCGGACGTTAGAAGCTCGTTAAATATTAATAACTCGACCCTTTTTACGTTGGTCATGAGACCGAAGAGTCGTCTAAGGTTATAAGTTAATTTAAAAACGTCAAGTAAAGACTTGTAATTTAAAACGTGTGTACATGTTGATAGGTGGACACGTGTGACGATCATTGGGCGATATTAATTGATTATAAACCTCTCTTTTGCCAATCAAGGTGAGTCTCGTATCCCCTACGTTTATATTATTTGGGGTGGAAAGTGTACTCGTTATTAAACGGTTGTCGGTTGATTCGCTTTGTTATGATATTGAACGAGATGTTGAATGCTTACTTGTTTTGCTTGTTTACGTGATTGTATGTGTTTATGATTGCGCATTATTTATTATGTAAGTCTTGCCAGAAGCGTATTTCGCGCATTGTTCATCATGTAAGTCGTGCCGGTTATCGCGCATTATTTATTATGTAAGTCGTGCCAGAAACGTATTTCGCGCATTGTTCATCATGTAAGTCGTGCCGGTTATCGCGCATTATTTATTATGTAAGTCGTGCCGTTATAACGCATTATTTATTATGTAAGTCGTGCCGGTATCGCGCATTATTTATTATGTAAGTCGTGCCGGTTATCGCGCATTATTTATTATGTAAGTCGTGCCAGAAGCGTATTTCGCGCATTGTTCATCATGTAAGTCGTGCCGGTTATCGCGCATTATTTATTATGTAAGTCGTGCCAGAAACGTATTTCGCGCATTGTTCATCATGTAAGTCGTGCCGTTATAACTATTATTAAACGTAAACGTTGACTTGTGTTGTTTTGTGTGAACGTGATTAGGTATCCTAATCCTCGTGTATCGTTAACGGTTGATATTCTGACACTTGATTTTCATTACTTAAACCTACGAACTCACCAACTTTATGTTGACACGTTTTAGTACACTTTTCAGGTGAACAGGTTAACCAAAGACGTATTGGATGATGATTGATTGTTTGCATGCTAGGATTGGACTTGGACTTTATCGTGGATCCGTGATTCATAGTCCCCGCTTATGGGTTATGCTTAGGATCATATGCCATCTTTTGTACTCTCTTTTGTAAATGTTTGATGGTCGTGCTCCTTATGCATTTTTGTATGATCGCGGGATTGTAATTGATTGAATTGTATGGATTTCCAATCCTTTTAATGCATTTAGAATTGCCTCTACTTAATTTCCATGTCGTGCTGTGCTTAGTATGTAACCCTCGTAATTCCGCCTTGTCGGGGTGTTACATAATGGTATCAGAGCCGTGGTTGTAGAGAATTAGGTGGATTGACCTAGCCTATAGCCATTGCACCCACATTTTTCATATTAGCATGCATGATAGGAAATTTTGTGTGCAACGTGAATTGTATGACGCATAAAACTTGTTTAAACGGAGTTCGTAGGTTTTCCATGACTTGTGACTTGATTGTTATGTGATGACTTGATTGACGTCTGTGTTAGTGTCGGGATACACCGTGACTTGCCGAATGAACGTTGATGTATATTCTTACAGTTTTATTGTTTAACCCTAGCAAAGTGAAATGATGGCATTAATGGAGTATGACACTCGGTAACCCTAGAGGCGCCTGATCAACAAATTTATGGTTACCCTATGTCATATAAAGTTAATGGCCTCGTGGATTGCGCATTGTGGATGAAGTATAGTAGGTAACCCGGTATGCTTAATGACTGTTGGTTAGGTGGAGGGTTAGCCGCTGGTACACCCTGTATACATACCCGGCCAATACTTAGAGGGCATAACGGAACTGAGTCTTGACATCCATTCAATATATTAACGGTGTGGAGGGTTAGCCGCTGGTACACCCTGTATACAAACACTTTTAATGTGTTGAATGTTGAAGTTAAGATTCAGACTATGCTTTACCCGCCTTGTTATGACTTGACCCCTTTTATATTTGTGTTAATTGGCTTGTGATTGTGATGTTGATTATGAATTGCATGAAACGATGATGCCTTAGATTATTGCCATGATAATATCCCCGTAGAATTATATATTCTTGTAACGGTTTAGAAGGGATTAGGTATATATTGTTTATTATTTGTCGTCCGATTTCGATTATTCGTGTGTGAAATGTGAGAATTAACTTGCTAATCTAACACGTGTGTTCAGGAAAGAATGCTTAGACCGAAAAGAGTTGTTCGCCGCCCTCGTGCTCAAGAAGAAGAAGAGGTTGTAGGTGGACGTGGAGGTAGAGGTGGACGGGGTGGTAGAGGAAACCGTGGAGGCCGTGGTGGTCGTGGTGGCCGGGGTGGTGCCAATCCCCCGGTATCAACCGAGGTCATTACTCAAGCTTTAAATGAAGTAATGCCGGATCTTGTGGCCCGAATCTCGGCGGCCATGCAAGCTAGAGGGAACAAGAAGAGCCGGAAGTTGAGGCGGAGAATGTTGAAAACGAAAATGAAAATGAAGACGAAGATGTGAATGTAAATGGTGAAGAAAATGATGGAGAAGGTTATGTTCAACAAAGAGGTTATGGTGCTTACCAACAAGGGTGCTTGTTTAAAGACTTCAAGCTTTGTGGAGCTCCGGAGTTTAATGGAGAAGGTGGTGCTACGGGTTGCTTAGAATGGTTGGAGAGTATTGAATCAATCATTGCTCGGAGTGGTTGCGCTTTTCACCAAAGAATTACTTATGCCACCGGTATGTTGAAGGGTGATGCCCTTGAATGGTGGAATGAGGAGGTTGATGAATTGGGGATCGATGGGGCTAACAACCTACTTTGGGGAGAGTTCAAAGATATGATAATTGCTAAGTATTGCCCGACACACGAAATGAGAAACTTGCAAGTGGAATTTTCTAAACTTGCCATGAAGGGAGGAGACTATGAGGGTTACACTCGCCGATTTGGCCAACTCTCTAGGCTCATTCCCCACTATGTGAGGCCCCAAGAAGTGAAGGTCGAGAAGTATGTTGCGGGGTTGCCCCATGAAGTGAGGATGTTTGTTTCTCACCCCACCATGCCATTGACATACAAAGATGCAACCACCCGCACCGCTAGTGTGACATTGGAACTTATAAGGGGTGGTAAGTTGAGTAAAGGTGATGGTAAGAGAAAAGAGGTGGCCGAGTCGAGTGGCACCAAGAAAGACGAGAGGCGTGATCATAAACGCCCTAGTCGTGGTGGGAAGGTTTATGCGGCGGGTCCTCCAAAAGGTGGTTATGCCGGGGCTAGTCCTTTATGCCCTAGGTGTAACCGTCACCATTGGGCTAATGTGAGATGTGATGTTTGCTTCCAATGTAACCAACCGGGTCACACCTCCAAATTTTGTCCTAATAACCGCCAAGTTTCTCCATTGAACGTTGCTCCTCTAAATGCAAGACGTCCCCCGATAGCCCCGGGTACTTGTTATGAATGTGGTAGCCAAGACCACTACTGCAACCGGTGCCCCAACCTTTCCGGCCAATAAGTTCAAGTGACCGTGCACCCTAATCAACTCCAAATTGCCGGTCCTAATCAAAACCGGGGAAATCAAGGCCAACAACATCAAGCTCCACAACAACTTGCTCCCCGTGGAAGAGCTTTTGCCGTGAATGCGGCCGAGGCTCGTGTTGATCCAAACGTCGTGGCAGGTACTTTTCTTCTCAACAATCAATATGCCACCGTATTATTTGACTCGGGTGCCGATTTTAGTCTTGTCTCCAATGATTTCATACCGTTGATTGATGCTAGCCTTAGTCCTTTGTCGTATTACTTTGAACTTGAAATGGTAAACGGTGGGTTAACTAAAATTGATCAAGTTGTTCGTGATTGTACCTTAGAGTTATGTGACCACCCGTTCTTGATAGACTTGATTCCTTTTGATATCGGTAGCTTTGATGTGATTGTGGGAATGGATTGGATGTCGGCAATGAACGCGGTTATAGATTGTGGTAGTCGGGTGGTGAGAATTCCGTTAGATGATGGTGGTGAGTTAGTAGTTCAAGGCGAGACAACCGAACCGTGGGAAGGAAAGATCTATAATGTTAACGTCACAAAAGTTGAGTTGAAAGTCGTACCCGTGGTTAATAGATTCATGGATGTATTTCCGGATGACCTATCGGGTTTGCCTCCATCTCGTGAACTCGACTTTCGTATTGATCTCATTCCAAATGCTTCTCCCGTGGCCAAAGCACCCTATCGCTTGGCCATAACCGAAATGCAAGAGTTGGCCGCCCAACTCAAAGAACTTCAAGAAAAGGGTTTTATCCGCCCTAGTCATTCACCGTGGGGTGCACCGGTCTTATTTGTCAAAAAGAAAGACGGTTCCTTTCGTATGTGCATCGATTATCGTGAACTAAACAAACTCACGGTGAAAAATCGTTATCCTCTTCCAAGGATTGATGATTTATTTGACCAACTCCAAGGTGCTCGTTTTTTTTCTAAGATTGATTTGCGGACGGGTTACCACCAATTACGTGTCCATGAAGATGATATTCCCAAGATGACCTTTCGTACACGTTATGGGCACTTTGAATTCACGGTTATGCCTTTCGGGTTGACAAATGCACCGGCGGTGTTCATGGACTTGATGAACCGGGTGTGTTCGCCCTACTTGGATGAGTTTGTCATTGTCTTCATTGATGACATTCTTATCTACTCTAAAACTAAAGAAGATCACGCCGAACATTTGAAGAAAGTTTTAGAGTTACTTCGAAAAGAGAAATTGTATGCCAAATTCTCCAAATGTGAATTTTGGCTTGAAGAGGTCCACTTTCTTGGTCACGTGGTGAGCAAGGAAGGAATTCATGTGGATCCGAGTAAGATTGAAGCGGTAAAGAATTGGAGACGACCCGAGACACCAACCGAGATTCGCCAATTTCTTGGTTTGGCGGGTTATTATCGACGATTCATTGAAATTTTTTCCAAGATTACCCAACCTTTGACCTTGTTGACTTAACGAGAAAGAAGGTTCGTTTGGGGCGAAAAACAAGAACACGCATTCCAATTGTTGAAAGACAAGTTGTGTGACGCACCCATTTTAAGCTTGCCCGATGGAGCCGATGATTTTGTTGTTTATTGTGATGCATCCGGGCAAAGATTGGGTTGTGTCTTAATGCAACGGGGTAAAGTGATTGCTTATGCATCTAGACAATTGAAGGTGCATGAGAAGAATTACCCGACTCATGATTTGGAATTAGGAGCGGTGGTGTTTGCTTTGAAATGTTGGAGGTATTACTTGTATGGCACTAAAAGTGTGATCTATACCGATCACAAAAGCCTTCAACACATTTTTGATCAAAGTGAATTAAACATGAGGCAAAGAAGATGGCTTGAACTTTTTAGTGATTATGATTGTGTTATCCGGTATCACCCGGGTACAACAAATTTTGTAGCCGATGCTTTGAGTCGGAAAGAACGAATAAAGCCAAGACGAATTAGAGCCATGAACCTTACCGTGCAAAGGAGTGTTCGTGACTCCATCATTGAAGCACAAAGATTGGCAACTAGGCCGGGAAACTTCATTAATGAAGCTTTGCATGGCTTAGAAGAGCAATTTGATAGGAAGAATGATGACGGGTTATACTTTGTTGAACGGTTGTGGATCCCCGTTCTTGGCGGGTGGCGATTGAAAGTGATGAATGAAGCTCATAAGTCAGCCTACTCGGTTCATCTGGGTTCTGACAAGATGTATTTTGGCTTGGGAGACTTGTATTGGTGGCCGGGAATGAAGAAAGACATTGCTAGATATGTTAGTGAATGCCTCACTTGTTTACAAGTGAAAGCCGACCACAAGAAACCGCCCGGTTTGCTAGTTCAACCGGCGACACCGAAGTGGAAATGGGAAGATATCGCCATGGACTTCATCACGAAGTTACCTAAAACGAGTCGTGGTCGGGACACCATTTGGGTGATAGTAGACCGATTGACTAAGTCGGCTCACTTCTTAGCCATCCGGGAAGATGATAAATTTGACACCATGACACGCTTGTACATCAAAGAGGTGATATCCAAACATGGAGTGCCGATTTCCATCTTAACCGATCGGGATGCCCGATTTACTTCAAAATTTTGGAAGGCGTTCCAAAAAGCAATGGGTACTCAACTCAACATGAGTACGGCGTTCCACCCTCAAACCGATGGTCAAAGTGAAAGAACGATTCAAACGCTTGAAGACATGTTACGGGCATGTGCCATCGATTTTGGTGGCAATTGGGATGCACATTTACCGTTAGTCGAATTCTCCTATAATAATAGCTTCCATGCTAGTATCCAAATGGCTCCGTTTAAAGCATTGTATGGGAGAGATTGTAGGTCACCGGTAGCTTGGGCGGAAGTTGGTGAAAGCCAACTCATTGGGCCCGAAATCGTCATTGAAACGACCAAGGTGATCTCGCAAATTAAAGAGAAATTGAGTGGCCCGTGAAAGACAATTGAAGTATGCAAACGTGAGACGACGCCCTCTCGAATTTGAAGTTGGTGATTATGTGTTGTTGAAGGTGTCCCCGTGGAAAGGCGTGGTTCGGTTTGTGAAACGCGGCAAGTTGGGCCCGAGATACATTGGCCCATTTAAAATCCTTGAACGAATTGGCCCGGTAGCTTATCGATTGGAACTTCCTCAAAACTTGAGTGGAGTTCATTATGTTTTCCATATTTGTAATCTTAGGAAGTGTTTGGCCGATCCAACACTTCACGTACTTCTCGAAGAAATTCGGGTCGATAAAATGTTGAAGTTCGTGGAAGAAACGGTGGAAATCTTAGACCAGGAAACTAGGAAGCTTAAGAACACTCGATATACACTCATTAAAGTGAGATGGCGAGCTAGACGTGGACCAAATTTACTTGGGAACGAGAAGATTCTATGAAAGCCAAGTATCCTCATTTATTCAACGAGTCTAGTTAGAATTAGAATTTCGGGACGAAATTCCTTTAACGGGGGAATGATGTAACATTTGTAAAATTTGACCCGTTTGACTTTTATTAAACGTGATTTAACGTGATTATTTGATTCTTGAACCGTTGACCTAAACGTGTTGAATGATTAATTGTTCTAGTAGTTTAAATAATTAATTCATTTAAATATGAATTAAAGACGTGCTTTTATGCTAAACGAGACTATGTGAACGTATTGATCGGGTGAGAACGTGAAACAATTTATATGATAACTAGAAATGTATTCGGGTGATCCATGGGTCGACCCATGACCCATGAACCACCTTTGACCCAACCTCACCCAATCACCACACTCCACCCTCATCCACTCATTCAATTCTTCCACCACACACACTCTCTCACTAAATGCTAGTATCTCTTCTCTCTCTCACTAAATTCTTGTTTCACTAAATGTGTTTCAAGCAAAATTAATGCTAGAATAATCATCTTCACCATCATCTAATCATCGTCTCAAAATTTGGAAAGTCAAAGTGTAAGAAAGCTCCATTTATAGCTCAAATTCGGATTTAAAGCTTTGTTGGAAGTATTGGTAAGTTAAATTGTCTTACATTAATCATTTCGTGGTTGTAAACTTATTTCTAACGTTATACAAGTATTTCCGAGTCAAAAATCAATTAAAAACCGTATATGGGTCGAATTAGGGTTGAAAACGGGTCAAAACCATTTTTGGACCCAAATTTATGTTTTGAATCGAAATTAAGGAATGGGTTATGTTTGAACATGTCTAATTATGTTTAACAAGGGTTGAAATTCAGTTTAATCAAAACAAATCGATCAAATGATGAAAATTAGGGTTTTGATTAATAAAATTAAGTCAAAGCAATGTAAAATATGAAAACTGATGATTCTGATCGATTTGGAATGGGGTTTGTGTTTATTTACATTCATCTCGACTAACAACACTCAAAACAAGTTTCAATTAGTCCCAAATCGAATTGCATAGCTCGAATTAGGGTTTGAGGTTCGTAGGTCAAAGGATGACTTAAAAGTCAACTGCTCCTTCTTCAACTGTTTACCCAGAAAACTGCCCATTTCCAGCCTAGCGTATCATACGCCAAAAATGGCGTCCTAGACGCCATCCTCTTTCCTTTCAGCGTAGGCTACGCCCTCCTGGACGTACCTTACGCCGACCTGCAATTCGAATTTGGACCTTACGCCAAAAACCCCCTGTCTACGCCACATTTCTTGAACCCAGACGCTAAAAACCCTTTTTCCCAGCCACCGTAAGCTACGGTGGTGGGCACCGTCTGTTACGCCAACACTATGATCAACGAGCGTCTGGTACGCCAGATTGACCGTAGCTTACGCCCATCCAAAAGCTATCCACCGTACCTTACGCCGCCGAGTGTCGTCTCTTACGGTGGCCTCTATCTTACACTTTTTCTGAAAATGCAAATTCTTGTTTCACTAAATGTGTTTCAAGCAAAATTAATGCTAGAATAATCATCTTCACCATCATCTAATCATCGTCTCAAAATTTGGAAAGTCAAAGTGTAAGAAAGCTCCATTTATAGCTCAAATTCGGATTTAAAGCTTTGTTGGAAGTATTGGTAAGTTAAATTGTCTTACATTAATCATTTCGTGGTTGTAAACTTATTTCTAACGTTATACAAGTATTTCCGAGTCAAAAATCAATTAAAAACCGTATATGGGTCGAATTAGGGTTGAAAACGGGTCAAAACCATTTTTGGACCCAAATTTATGTTTTGAATCGAAATTAAGGAATGGTTATGTTTTGAATCGAAATTAAGGAATGGATTATGTTTGAACATGTCTAATTATGTTTAACAAGGGTTGAAATTCAGTTTAATCAAAACAAATCGATCAAATGATGAAAATTAGGGTTTTGATTAATAAAATTAAGTCAAAGCAATGTAAAATATGAAAACTGATGATTCTGATCGATTTGGAATGGGGTTTGTGTTTATTTACATTCATCTCGACTAACAACACTCAAAACAAGTTTCAATTAGTCCCAAATCGAATTGCATAGCTCGAATTAGGGTTTGAGGTTCGTAGGTCAAAGGATGACTTAAAAGTCAACTGCTCCTTCTTCAACTGTTTACCCAGAAAACTGCCCATTTCCAGCCTAGCGTATCATACGCCAAAAATGGCGTCCTAGACGCCATCCTCTTTCCTTTCAGCGTAGGCTACGCCCTCCTGGACGTACCTTACGCCGACCTGCAATTCGAATTTGGACCTTACGCCAAAAACCCCCTGTCTACGCCACATTTCTTGAACCCAGACGCTAAAAACCCTTTTTCCCAGCCACCGTAAGCTACGGTGGTGGGCACCGTCTGTTACGCCAACACTATGATCAACGAGCGTCTGGTACGCCAGATTGACCGTAGCTTACGCCCATCCAAAAGCTATCCACCGTACCTTACGCCGCCGAGTGTCGTCTCTTACGGTGGCCTCTATCTTACACTTTTTCTGAAAATGCAAATTCTTGTTTCTAAAACCCTTGGATCGACCTAGTTCCCCACTAAACCTATTGTTAACCTGTTTATTGTCAAAGAAGGGTTCCGATCGTCTCTTGTGAAGGATTGAAGCAACTGGGTCATATTTTGGAGGTTTATTTGTGGAGATGGTGACTTAGACTAATGTACACATAATATATATAAATATAAATTAAGGCACACATAATAATATATATAAATTTAATATACATACATACATACATATTAATACATACACTATATAAACTTAACGATGAGTCGTGAACATCGAGGACTCCCGGACGTTAGAAGCTCGTTAAATATTAATAACTCGACCCTTTTTACGTTGGTCATGAGACCGAAGAGTCGTCTAAGGTTATAAGTTAATTTAAAAACGTCAAGTAAAGACTTGTAATTTAAAACGTGTGTACATGTTGATAGGTGGACATGTGTGACGATCATTGGGCGATATTAATTTATTATAAACCTCTCTTTTGCCAATCAAGGTGAGTCTCGTAGCCCCTACGTTTATATTATTTGGGGTGGAAAGTGTACTCGTTATTAAACGGTTGTCGGTTGATTCGCTTTGTTATGATATGGAACGAGATGTTGAATGCTTACTTGTTTTGCTTGTTCACGTGATTGTATGTGTTTATGATTGCGCATTATTTATTATGTAAGTCGTGCCAGAAGCGTATTTCGCGCATTGTTCATCATGTAAGTCGTGCCGGTTATCGCGCATTATTTATTATGTAAGTCGTGCCAGAAACGTATTTCGCGCATTGTTCATCATGTAAGTCGTGCCGGTTATCGCGCATTATTTATTATGTAAGTCGTGCCGTTATAACTATTATTAAACGTAAACGTTGACTTGTGTTGTTTTGTGTGAACGTGATTAGGTATCCTAATCCTCGTGTATCGTTAACGGTTGATATCCCGACACTTGATTTTCATTACTTAAACCTACGAACTCACCAACTTTATGTTGACACGTTTTAGTACACTTTTCAGGTGAACATGTTAACCAAAGACGTATTGGATGATGATTGATTGTTTGCATGCTATGATTGGACTTGGACTTTATCGTGGATCCGTGATTCATAGTCCCCGCTTATGGGTTATGCTTAGGATCATATGCCATCTTTTGTACTCTCTTTTGTAAACGTTTGATGGTCGTGCTCCTTATGCATTTTTGTATGATCGCGGGATTGTAATTGATTGAATTGTATGGATTTCCAATCCTTTTAATGCATTTAGAATTGCCTCTACTTAATTTCCATGTCGTGCTGTGCTTAGTATGTAACCCTCGTGATTCCGCCTTGTCAGGGTGTTACATATAATGTTCAAATTCAAATATATTTTACAAACCATAAGTAACTAAAGACATTAAAAGTATATGTTATCTTTAACACGATTATAAAATTTTAAAGTATCGACTTTGAAAAAATATACTTTAAAATTATACAATAAATAGACATCAAAATTATATTATTATTTAAATTCCTGAAATTAAAAAAAAAAACATAATTACCTTATTAATAAATAGGTAGTTTCATTACAATAAAATATTTTGTACAAATTAATAGTTATATGTATAAATAATCATCTTTTTATTGAAGTTTTTATTAATTTGTTTATAAAATAAAAATGAATTAATAATTCAATTGATGTGATTAATCAAGTTATAAAAAAGTTACCTATTAAATACAATAATATGTTCTATATTTATTTCAAATTGTGATATAAATATCTAGTTATAAAAATATTTAATATATGTATAAACTTAATATTTTATATTTAACCATATTTTCAATTTCAATACGTTACTTATAATATTATATTTTTTGTTAACATAGTTTTAACATTTCTAACACAATAATTTTTAAAATTACAAATTTAAACTTGAAAGTATTTTTTAAAAATACTAATGTATATTTTAACACCATAAATTAGATTAATTAGTGAGTTAGGGTACTAGAAGACCTTGTTAACCAAGTCTAGGTACTATACTACACCTTTAATAATTCAGGGTAGTAGAGCACCTAGTCAACCAAATTGAGGGTACTAAAATACATTTTGGCTTCTAACTTAAATTACTTTGTCACACACATTATACTAACATCAGGTTAGCTACAAACTAACTTCTCCAAATTAGATAGATATACGGAGTACGTATATAATAATACTAGTGCTCAGGCCCGTCCAATGGACGGGTAATCTCAAAATATATTAATCAAAGCTAAAAAATTGGAATTCATTAGAATACCTAAAATTAAAACATAAAACGATCCAAATAAGGCGAAAAGTTGAAGAAGTAGTTAACCCTTTTTTTTCAACTTTAGTTAAATAAAAAATTTAATCAATTACAAAAATTGAACATCGTGTATGATATTAGCTCAACCCTCATATATCGCAAATTGTAGTTACATACCCTATGCATCAAGAATAAATAGAAAGTTACAAATTAAAGAAGTAAACATACGAAAATTAACTCCATATAAATATTGATTCTAGTTAACCTTTTTTTTCCAACTTTAGTTAAATAAAAAATTTAGTCAATTACAAATATTGAACATCGTGTATAATATTAGCTCAACCCTCATGAATTCTTGAACATGTAATTAAACAATCAAATTTCTTTAGATAAGATAAAGGCAAAGTTTTGAAATTGTTTTATTTTAATAGTAATAATAAAAATCCCCTTTTTAATAATAACCAACAAACAACTATTCTTTCTCAACTTTAAAAAAATAGCTACAGTATACATATAGTTCGAAAAAGAATCCAAGCAAAACTTATCGGCCGACATGGTCGATTTAATTAACAATATATTATGTATATAGTTTGAACTAAAAGCAGAAGATTCTTACTTGTTCATTCTTACTTGTTAACATATTGTGAGTCAAGAGACATCAATAAAATTATAATAATCATATACATGGATTAGTAATAACTGAATTTGCATAACAAACTGCAAATTTTTTATAACTAAACTTACGACAAACACAAACAACAATTTTAGACTAAACGATTTAGAGTTAAGCTCAACAAAAAGAGAAACAAAAAGTGTACAGTATATAATTTAAAAAATACATACCAATTCATTAACAAAGACCATCTCGAACGTTTTGATTTTTCGGGTTGTTCCACTCCGAAACAGTCCATACATGCACAACACGGAGTCATAGATGATGGTTAACATGTGTTGGCTTAAGATCTTCAAGATGAACTAATGTGGTCTTATTTTTTGTTGTTGAAAAAGAAGCCATAATGAACCTATAATGGATGAATAATAACATAACATAAGAATTCAATGTTAAATAATAATAATAATAATGATTAAATATGAACAAAGTATATAAATAAAAAACCCTTTTGGTAGTCGATCGTAGCTCTTTTTTTTGCCGTATGTTTTTTTTTTGGTTTAGAATATGTGAGGGTTTTTTCTAGGTTGTATATATATAGATAATAATAATAATAATTTTTGGGAGACTTTTAAGGATAATTTTTTTTATTAGTAATAAGGTCGGCCTTAATAAATTTAATTATTAAATAAATATTAAAAAAATAGAGAATTAATAAGGAGGGAGGATTAGGCTCAAGGAGGGGGATTAGGGGTGCCAAGTGTACCCCCAACCTCCTCTTTTAGTTATATTACTAGATTTTAATCCCGTGTTAAACACGGGTGGAATAAAGAAAAAAATTGAATTGTTTTTTTTACACACTTGTATAGAAGAAATAACCATGTTTTATTTGTTTTGTATGCGATGAATTTTGTCTAATGAAAGTAAATTGAAATACGTTTTGAATATGAATGAAAAGTTGTTTGTAAAATAAGATTTATTTTTTACACACTTCTTTAATTTAAATAAATTGAAATATGTTGAGTACCGATGAAAACGTGTTTGTAAATTTTTAGCCTCAAATCTATACATTATTATGTGATTTAAATGTTTGTAAATTGTTATTTTCTTTATTTTATTTTAAATTGAATTAATTTTATGATTAAATCTGAAACTTATTAATATATTTACATTTGACTTTTTAGATTAAATTTCTATTATTATTAATTTTATGATTTAAAAAAACATTTTTAATATAAAGTTGGTATGTGACAGCAATCACATTCACATCTTAAATGACACGCCAAGGAACACAAAAAAAATCAATTTTCTTTGAATCTATAGACATCATCATAGCCAATAAAAAGGGACAATTATCATCAATGGGCTTTATTTTGGTCTATGAGAAAAATATGAAAAGGTAGAACACCTAATCAATTATCATCAAAATAGCAAGTGTTCAAGGAGCAAGAAAACGTAATCGGATCCATTTGTCACAGTTGGTGTGCACCCTTTTGTTCTCAACAAAACCCAACAACAAACAAAAATACCTCATGATGAAAACCCATATCTCATATCAACATCTAATCCACAAACACAACTAATATTCATAAAAATATCGGTATCTCGATACATAACAAATAATAGATATAGATGTACAATCGGATAAAGAAAGAGATCTGAAATTAACAGGCTTTTAATCTTTCTCTCTCCGTTCTCACAACAAAACCCAACAACAAACAAAAATACCTCATGATGAAAACCCATATCTCATATCAACATCTAATCCACAAACACAACTAATATTCATAAAAATATCGGTATCTCGATACATAACAAATAATAGATATAGATGTACAATCGGATAAAGAAAGAGATCTGAAATTAACAGGCTTTTAATCTTTCTCTCTCCGTTCTCACACAAACACACCTTACTTTTCACTTTTAAATTTTAAACATCCGCCCAAACATATATACACAGGTATATACATATACAAAAAATCACATATTATAAACACCATTAAATACCTACCCATTTCATCACCACATGACATGAAAAAGTCACATGGACAGAGCCTCTAGTTGACAACACCTCTTATGTGACGCTAGCGTCACTCCTTTATTATCTTACCATTAATCAAACTATGAATAACTTAACAATATTATTTATATTAAAATAATATACTTGTTTAGATAGATCAACTGTAGGAGGTTGAATTGAATATACGTCTTTCGGCTCTACCAGTTTCAAACTTTAGGAGGTTCAACCCAAGAAGACCCATTTAAAGTAAAGGTTCAACCGACACAATTACATCATATTTACTGGTATTGCCTACCTCCATCTTTTGAAATAATAACGAGGAGCGTAAACCCACCAGGCCAAAAAAGTCAAACCCCGACCAGACAGCATTAGCGGCGACGTCCCACCAGGCCAAAAAAGTCAAACCCCGACCAGGCAGCATTAGCGGCGACGTCCCACCAGGCCAAAAAAGTCAAACCCCGACCAGACAGCATTAGCGGCGACGTCCCACCAGGCCAAAAAAGTCAAACCCCGACCAGACAGCATTAGCGGCGACGTCCCACCAGGCCAAAAAAGTCAAACCCCGACCAGGCAGCATTAGCGGCGACGTCCCACCAGGCCAAAAAAGTCAAACCCCGACCAGACAGCATTAGCGGCGACGTCCCACCAGGCCAAAAAAGTCAAACCCCGACCAGGCAGCATTAGCGGCGACGTCGCCGCTAATGCCCCTGGTCGGGTTGACCTTTCCTGGTCGTGTTACCCTATGCCAATAATAATCATGTATAAACTTATTGCTAAATTGGTACACATTCTGTTCATTTGAACTTAAATATCTTAATGCTTTTCTAGCTTTACATCACCTCATTGACAAGACTCACGTTATCATAGATATTGCACGTCACACGTTTGAAATGCTTATATATATGTATGGATTCAAATTCATACAGCTCCTAGCATTAATGTTATGGCGCCTGAAATGATTAAGTTAGTAACAATAAACAACGATAAACAACACTAAAAATTAAAAGAAAAGAATCTTACTTGTCAACATCTGGTGTGGCCAAGGGATCATATATTTCCTCCCTCTGTTCAATAGGCGGTGCAACACCTGCCACTGCACCCATATCCTGACCAGCTTCACCTTGAAAAATAGGCATCCAATCATCAAACATCATATACGTACAGATTTCAATAACCCAATATATATGACTTCATTTATAAATTATACTGAAGCTTTTAACTTGAAAAGCATAAGAAATAAAAATATAGAAATGATCTTGCCTGTTGAGGATATTGCATATATCCACCATAAGCTCCATATGCATACAGTGATGGATCTTGAGTCGCTCCATAAGCATAGGCATCATAACCTTGACCATAAGCATAGTATGCGCTTCCCCATTGAGTTGGATCTACTTGTGCATTCCAGACACCAGATAAGTCCTACAGTGAGGTGTTGCTCAACCTTGTTAGGTTATCAAAAGAAAGTAGAAGATACGGATGCATAATATGAGGCTCAAAGTGGCAATGTGGCCCATTAATGGATATAAATGTCGATTTGGGTTATATTTGCATTCAATGAATTAACATGGGTAAACTTTGGGAAGTGCATCAAAGCGAAAAGGTAGGGCGGATCAAGCATTTCAAAGGCCTGTCACTCATAAGCATATTCACATCACATTAAACCTCCCAAAAACGTTTAATATGGAAATCAGATTCTCATGGTAAACCTCTACAGATATAGAACAAATCATACTTGAAAACAAATTTTCGTAAAATTCAAGAAAAAGATAGAGAAAAGAAGTATTTGCAGGTCAGCCCGAAACGACGTGTCTCGTTTTAACCTCTTTTAGAAATTTGCCCATTTTGACACGTTACAGTATCCGCCAGCCTGCCCTTTGCCACCCATATGTGTGAGATACTTAATCAAAGTCTCAAAACTAAAATAAATAAATAAAAAACCACTCATCTGTAATTTAAAGTAAATTTAAGACTCTTATAAACTGAAAAAACTACCCTTTGAACATCTTATGCAGTCTTATTCATGTTAAAGAAACCTAGAAAGATGATCATTATTAATGGAAACTTTGGTAAGCTTGAATCTAGACCTTAGGGATTGAAGGTCGAGATTGTAGATCGTAAGGAACCTTCTACTACTTTGTTGAACATGTTATTTGAGGAGTATCATACAGATTTTCAAATAAAAGACTGCAAAAAGCAAAAGTTCACCTGCTTAGCAGCTTGGCTCTTGCCCCAAGAAAGGTGGACCATAAGTTGACCAATCTGGGTTCCATGCATCCTTTGCATTGCTTCTTCAGCCGATGCCCTGCATAGCACACAATCACCATCAAGGAGTCAACACATATCATCTAATAAGAGATCAAGAAGAATACACATTAACTTGAGAGCCAAAAAGAAGGCCACAAATACACATAAAAAGACATATACACACCAGCCCACAAAAGTACTATCGATGTTAATAAGTCCAAGCAATTGTCAATTGGGGGGGGGGGGGGGGGGGGGGGGGGGGATGGGAGGGTCAGATAATGCTTCAAAAGAGGTACCTCTGTTATAAGTCTAGATGACCTGAAACCTCTAGACCGAAGGCTGCAATGTCTACAGATAATAAGTGCACCAAATATGATAACATAATTTGACCTGTTTTGCTAATAAATCAACTATTTTTATTAAAGCAATAAGGAGGTTTTCTGCATTATAAGACTTTCCTTTTAAGCTAACTTTCAATTAATTATACCCATTTGACTGGTGACACACTATATAATCTGAAACGACCCATTTAAAAGTAAAAGAGTCAACTCTAGAACCTAGCTGTTGAACAGGCATGAGTAAGCTCGTGTTTAAAAATTGATGTTTGAGCCGAAAGGGGCAGGGTACACATATAATCAATAAGCATTTCTGACATTGAAGACTGACCTGGCTGTAAATTGTACAAAACCACACCCTTTGGCTACAGGGATCTTGACATAGACAATTTCCCCAAACTGCAAGAAATACTGCCTCAATTCCTCTTCAGTGATAGCATGGTCAAGATTGCCAATATAAACCTGGGTAAAATAAAGATTGTTAAGAAGCACGGGCACGACGGCTATTAGAGGTGGTGTTTTATACCAAACAAGAAAATCAAAAGAAACTACATATAAAGGGAATATCCAACAGATTTAAAGTTGCCCAAAGTTTACTTTTAATGCACACAACCTCCTAAATGGTTGATTTAAAGATTGAATTTATCATTGTAATAATTCGGTTTTTTGTAATCATGACAGAGAGTAATTATTTAAATAAAAAGACAAGAAAGTGTTTGCGAGTCAATCCAATCTGTTTTAAGTTCTTCGCGTGCTTAATTTGAACAGTTACATTGCAAATCCCTTTTGAGCAACTACCCCAACCTCTAACAACTAAAACTTAGAATACAGAACTTACCGTTGTGTTAGTTAAATCATTGTCCACGGGAATTGCAGCCACTGCTGCTGGATATAAGCCTGCCAGAAAATACAAAAAAATAAGTGTTTAGTAAGCTACACAATACAAGGTAGTATCAATATGGTTGCTATTTGATTGTCATCTTCAGCTAAATTTGCAGACAATAGCATCCATTAAATCATTAAGGAGACATGGAGTAAAGAATTTACTCTTCAACATATAATGGATTCAGAATATAACATGAGTACATCTCCACAGAATATAACCTGCACAAATAGTCTTTAGCCTTACTTTATTCCAAATTTGACAGCACCTT